>CAUJGJ010000185.1:4551774-4649274 GCA_963170055.1 Halisarca cf. caerulea | reverse complement strand
ATGTGTGTGTTTGTGTGTGTGATTGTGTGTGCGCATGTGTGTGTGCATGTGTATGCCTGACGCTGTATATGCATACCTATGCACATGTGTGACTTACCCAAGGATTTCCCTACTTCAGCCTGCTTGTATGTCATTTCCTTTGTTTTGCCATAGATTGCAGACTTTGGCTTAACAAGACAGTTGGAGGAAAGTCACTATTATGCAACAAAGGGTGGTCGGTTTCCCCTTCGATGGACCCCCCCTGAAGCCATTCTATACAACAAATTCAGTACTATGGGGGACGTATGGACTTTTGGTATTGTGATGTATGAGATATGGTCACTGGGAGAGATGCCTTATCGGGATCTAACTGTGGATGAGGTGAGGAGATAGGGTACTTGGTTGTATGTGAAGATCTTTGGGCGTATCAACTTATACAAGAGTGTATATTATAATTATATACTGTACTCAGTCTGATGGATTGATGGAAAGCCATATAGCAAACCTGTACAGTTGCTGGGGGGGGGGGCAAGTATTGTTGTGACTGAAAACACTTGGGCAGCCTTTCTTGAACCGTCCACCATTCACCCCACCCCTGTTCCATCACAGATGTGATAGTAAAAACAATGTTAGCTTCGTTATTCCTCATTCTGGGTTTTTTCATAATTGCACGCTTAAAGGCACAAGAAGTGTGTATTGTGAAGTACATGTGATATTTTCGACTTACAACACTAGCTGTTCAATGTTATCATACATTCAAGTATAATATTATGGCAGATGGCCAGAGATAATTACATGTGGAAGTTTGATCCACTAGAATGTCACGTGTTTCTCTTGTATATGTGTAAAAAGTCAGCAATATATAAGGGATTAAATCTCTTTTCTAGTCCGATTCTCCTAACTATATCCAATTACTATTGTTTTCTTTGTGCTTGAAGGTGTACATTTACATTTGCAATTTGGTCAACTTTCCCTTGTTAAATGAATCTTGATTTGAATTCCTTGCAGATCGTACACCTCTATGTTAGGAGTGGGTACTGTCTTCCCCCACCACCAGGTTGTCCAAGGGAAATATACAAGATAATGGTGAACTGTTGGTAAGGACATGTGTATATAACCAAAACTGTGTGTGTGTGTGTGTGTGTGTGTGTGTGTGTGTGTGTGTGTGTGTGTGTGTGTGTGTGTGTGTGTGTGTGCCATAGAGCAATTGACATAGCTGCGAAGTGTAACTACAAATCCTTTGTTTGCTATTACAGGAACCCTGACCATCACAAGAGGCCGAATTTCAGAGATCTCTTCATTGGGTTGAGTTCTAGCTACCAGGACGCACTCCTGAGCTGGAGTGAGGAGGACAGGTCTGTGTCATCACAAGCAGATGTGCTGGGAGCACCTCTTGAGGAGGGAGAGAATCTCTACAGGGACCTGCAATTCCTCTATAGCCAATCTCCGTGATGTGTTTGTCTGTGAACTTTGAATTTGCGACAAATGAAAGGTGAAACTTTGTGCTTTCTATGAAATTGAGATTTCTTGCTTTTCTCCCCGTGTGCCATATTTTCATATCATTATTCTTTCCTTTATCATTAATTTTGTACAACTATGTATATATCTGTATATATTATTTGTTGTGTGAAATATATTATTGGAACTGCAGTTTTGTATAATGCTACGTATACGGAGTAGTATGCTGGTAGTGGTATGTTCAAATGTGAAGGATCACCTGACGCCTGAGGATCGAACGATGAGGGGCGATTATAGCTGCGGATAATCTGATTGGTGCACTATGTTCGTGACGTCACAACATAGCTGCGGCGACTCCAAGCAAGTCTGCAATGCAAACTTACATAGTTAGTGCTACCTTTCGCGATATTGCTCGCCAGCAACTATTATAAATTGCATTGCAATCACTGATAAAAGGGTTCTGTGGTGTACATGCAAGAAGCTGTATGTATCTATAGGCCGACGAAAATTGGCAGTGAAAGCTTGCAATATAGGGCGGGCTGCGTGCTTGCTTTGGCGCCATTTTATAACTCTGGCCCAAGGCTTGCAAGTATACCGCGCAGTAAAAGTATTTTATGGAATTGTCTGGTATCGAAATTGTGCGCTAGAGAAGCTGGAACCAAATGAAAGTGGTGTTCTTCTTCTTGTCCGCCTTAACTGGAGCAGCAATCACTAAAGTTAAAGGTAAATATCCGAGAGCTATAGCCCGCGCATTTTTTGTTTGCTTGAAATAAACATACATGTTCTAAGGACTGTGTAGTTACTTCATTCACCCCGTAAGATAAAGTTTTTCTCCAAAACTGCTCATATAGAGAGTTAAGCCTTTATTCCTTTCCATTTGCCTGCACAGGGATCTGCCACCAAGGATTTTTGAGCATCCAAAGCCTCCCAAGTGAAAGGAAGAACACAATCGTTGCTTTATACGACAATGTCGAAAAAACCGACTTAATTTTCCCAGACTTGAGGTTCCTGTGCGACGGAAACATCACTGCAGTGCATTTTGGTGCCTTTTTCAGCTCAAGGAGCGACTTCCAATGGGGCAAGGTCCTCCAAGCAACCGTCACCATTTGGAGAGCTAACGGTGTGAACTACTTGAACGTTGGAAGACACGTTATCTACCACGACTTGAGAACCAGAAGCAATCGGCAAGGTCTAACTAGTTCGGTTGAACACCCAAACGAAGCGTATTATCTCCTCTCCAATAGCGTCCTGCAAATCAGAGAGAGCACGTCAATTCCCGTGAAAGCTGGAGATATTGTAGGCCTCTCTCTTCTCCCCGACAGGAACCCGTGGGAAGATGCCATTCCGGTTATTTCTTTCGACGGATCTTCCTCCAGCTACGTACTGACAGAGGAGCCAGACACGACTTGCTGGAATGCAGATGCCGAAGGCTTCATACCGTGTCACACAGTAACAGGGTTCGCTCAACCTGTGATGGCAGTAGAGTTCCAGGAAGGCATGCAAGGTTCTGCAAACACAAGTGGAAGTTTTGGTGATTCCTTAAGTGTCCCATTCATGTGTGTTGGTGGATATGGTCACTATGTCTTGTCATGCACATGCACAGCCACTGTGATAAGACTCAATGTCATGTACAGTATAGCATAGTATATACATTTTTTGATGGTCCAGGAGCAGGCTTGTGCATGCCTTTATGTTCATATGTGTATCCTTGTGAGTGTACAGTGCAAATGTGTGTGTGTGTGTGTGTGTGTGTGTGTGTGTGTGTGTGTGTGTGTGTGTGTGTGTGTGTGTGTGTGAGTGTGCGTGTATGCGTGTGTGTGTGTGTGTGTGTGTGTGTGCTTGTGTTCGTGTGTTCTTGTGTGTGTGTGTGTGTATATATGTTTGTTTATGCATGTGTAGGCATATGTCCATATTCATTGTGTTTACTGCTGTTCCATTATAATACTTCTCAATATTCTGTTATTGTAGATCTAATGTCGAACACAGCAGCTGTAGTCCCTACACGAATGTACACCACTTCGTCCAACACAGCAGCTGTAGTCCCTACACAAATGTACACCACTTCATCCAGCACATACTCCAGTACTCCTGCACTACCAGATCTCCCTTCAGCAGATGTAGCTGTAGTGAGGCAAGGGAATGAAGGAGCGATTGTAGCAGCAGGAGTGATGGGAGCACTTCTCCTTCTTATATTCATTGTTCTCCTTATTGTGTCCGTCCTCTTTCTCTGCACCTTGAAAAAGATGAAAGGTTCGTACAAGACCAACCAGAATATAGGTGAGTATGGCAGTGACAAGGCAATGTATATATGGTATAATTGAGTTTTTGCAATGAATATGCTCCATAGGTAGCTACTTTCAGTGTACAGCTAGGATAGATTCTCTCATAATGGTAATGACATCTAGTGATACCTGGTTTATCGGACCATATGTATTTCTAGAAAGCATAGAAAATCAGATTATGTAAATATATCATGTATGAGGGTGATTTGTGCGGAATTCAATTGTCAATGTCATTGAAGTAAATCACATTGTCAAGAGATTACTTGATTATACAGGGTGCCTGTTAAAACAGCCTATGGCTGAATACTTCCCAGTATAAAATTAAATGATACCCTGATACCCTGATACCCGGATACCCTGATACCCTGATACCCTGATACCTGATACCCTGATACCTGATACCCTGATACCTGATACCCTATATACCCTGATACCCTGATACCTGATACCCTGATACCTGATACCCTGATACCTGATACCCTATATACCCTGATACCCTGATACCCTGATACCTGATACCCTGATACCCTGATACCTGATACCCTAGCTGATACCCTGATACCCTGATACCTGATACCCTACCTGATACCCTGATACCCTATATACCCTGATACCTGATACCCTATATACCCTGATACCCTGATACCTGATACCCTAGCTGATACCCTGATACCTGATTTATAATACCGTCAAAGTTTCAGATTGATTGATCATGCAGTGCATGTGTCCACTCAACAAGGTCTCACTGTACGTGTGGGTAATGCCTAAATTGGTATTGTTTTCTTTGTGTGCTATATATACTGCATGGGTGTGTGTCCGAGTTAAGTAGTCAAAACTATTATATTAGTATACAGAGGAACCGCCCTAATCCAGATCCCTGAATTGTGGACACCCCACTAACATGGATAGTACATGCCACTGGAACCAGATAATTCCCTGTACTTTGCCGTAGAACATTTTCACACCTAAACTGTGGTCCCTTCTGGTCCCAAGGTGTCTGGAATAGAGTGGTTCCACTATTATATATAGGATCACATCACCCTTGAGACAAAGGGGAGCAGTCCTTCTGTACTTGACAGTCTTTGTATTGAAAGACTATACATGCACCTTTGAGGGGAGACTTATGTACATATCTTTGCATTCGGTTTCAAACTCCTACCATTGTATGAAGTATCTATAGCCGGCTGCACTCCATGCAGTACCATTCAGTGATGTAATAGTTGAGTTTCATGTCCGTTCATACCTGTAGGACTTTCAACACATTTGAGAACACCACTAGGTAATTTCTGGGAACATCCATGCACAATACATGTCCCCATGCACGTACAGTCAGACCTCACTTACCATTTAAGCCCTATTATCTATTGGACACTCTAATTTACCGGATGTGTTAATAACGCGGATAAATGATTATTTTTCATGCTCTTTAGTAACTGGATAGGGCAAAGTGGCACCATTTATTTAGTTCTATTTCGCACGGACATTGCCTCCATTGTTATACTCTCACAAATGGTAACTTCTACTTGCCAAGCTTGTAGGACACTGTTTAGTATCCGTATGATACTTTATTAAGGGATGGGTTAAGCAGTCTCATGTATTGAATAGCTGTGTGTATAGCTACCGTTAATCAATATTCCTGGGTTCCTGAGGCTGGAGAAGAGCTGGAAGTACAATGCGAGGTGGGTAGCCGAGAAGATAGGCATATGCATTTACGTTACCTTTGTCAGCCGTAATTATCCGGATGGCAGATTTGTTGGGTATTTATCAGGCTCTTATAATCCGGTTACTCTGAAAAGTAATGATTATTCATTGTCCGATAAATTAGGACTTATGCAGTATCCACACACATCTGTTCTGGATGAAATAGCAGATTTAACAAGGGAACCGGATAAATGAGGGAGCAGTTAAGTATAGTGTACAGTAGGATTATTGCAGATTTGTTATGTAAAAACGTCTGCGGATATCTGAGGTGCAGAATGTGAGGTCTCACTGTATTTTGTTTCTCACATAATATTATATCACATGAACAATGGTACAGTGGAACCTGTACAATCCAGCACCCATTGGGGAATGAAAACCAGTGCTGGATTAGTAGGTTGATGGATTATGAGGTCAGTTTGTGTGGTGAAAATTAATGGTTGGTGCGAGAGAATCATGGCTGGTTTAGCCGAATGCTGGTTATAGAGGTGCCGGATTAGGCAGGTTCCGCTGTACATATTTGTACCAGCTCTGCATGCATAGTGAAGATAGGTATAATATGTTAGATATTTCATGTTATGCTACCAAGAATTGTTCTTCACTTGTCCATCTATATATGCAGTCATGGCATCTAATCCGGCCTATCGAACCTCCACCAACGAGTGTGTTCTCAATGCTGATGACTACGCCACTCTTCACACAGCTGGAAACACCACACAGAGCTATGATACTGTAAGCATTCCTACCTCGGCTCAAAAGTACAATGTTCTCCAACGGGAGCCAACGACACGATCAAACGATGGTAAGGTAGAGCGGTCAATTGGAAGCAGTACGGGTGGCGATGTTTCATACAGCAGTATCAGCGGTTCTGTCCATTACAAGGTTGGTAAGCTTGCATAGGCATTGGCAAGTGTGAGAAGTATATTACACAAGCAACCCTTGTTTACATGGTTAAGACAATGGAATTATGCTTTTTTGGATTCTACATAGGAAACATGTGATGTGGTTTATATTGTACATTGCCTGGTTTCCCCCCTACGTGTTATAGCATGAAGCATAACACATGCTAGGAGTATTTTCCTGAGCTAGTGCTTTTTTGACTGATTTATTGCCAGTGTATGTGTGTGTGTGTGTGTGTGTGTGTGTGTGTGTGTGTGTGTGTGTGTGTGTGTGTGTGCGTGTGTGTGTGTGTGTGTGTGTGTGTGTGTGAGTTAGTGTTACCACGATACTCACGATATATCGTGTATCATGATATTTCTACGGACGATACGATACACTAAGCATACTTCATGTCATGATACAGGTACCTATCTCTAGTAGGCTGTCCTGAGGAGGCTGCAATGCTGGTTGGTGTATATGACCTTTAGCACAGCATTGTGGTTTCATGTCCCTACACCTCACACCCACAGCCAATCAATCAATCATTTGATCAAATTTGTTGTTTGAGCATAGCAACAAGGCACAGAATGCTTAGCCTAAACTAGTGTCACCATTGCCAGTTTGTATTTGAACACCAGAAGAGGGATGTCATGCATTGGAAGGTCTCTTATTGAGAAATGTGATTTGCACTTGAACAAGTGATCAGCTAGTGTTTCTTTCTGATAACTTTGACTCTACCTATTTTGTAATATGCTAATATCGTGATGTATCGTGATACATGTGTAGATAACAAAATATTATCGTGATACACATTTAGCAGTATTGTGACAACACTAGTGTGTGTGTGTGTGTGTGCGTGTGTGTGTGTGTGTGTGTGTGTGTGTGTGTGTGTTTGTGTGTGTGTGCCGGCGAGTGTGTGTGTGCGCGCATGTGTGTGTGTGTGTGTGTATGTGCGCATGCACGTGTGCGTGCGTGCATGTGCATGCATGTGTGAGTGTTAGTGTGTGGGTGTATCTGTGCATACTCGTGTACTATATTTGCATGTGTCCATATCTGCATAACATGTATGTGTTGTGCTACATATGCAGTGTCCAGTATAAGAAGTACTGAGTAAGACGGTCGTGTTTCCACTCTTCACACATGCAGAACCCTTCAGTACAAAGCACTGAGGAACAAACTACTGCACACAGTGGCCAACAAGGATACAGCTTTGTTCTTGTGAATGTGAGTTTGCTAATTTAAAAAGAGCTACTACACATCCTAGCAACTATCTATACTGACAGTTGAATGGAAAGTAGCTGTGCTCTGGAGCTAGTGGGAGTGGGGACTATAGATATGACCATTGATTGATTTAGTATCACGGTGAAATCTCTCATCCGATCCGACACGCAATGGGGCTGCAATTATATAAAAGATGTCAGACTAGAAGGTTGTTAGATTACGGAGTAACTAATAGCATACTTTAATATGGTGACTGTACCTCATAAGATGGTTGAATTAATGAGAATGTTGGATTATAGAGGTGTCAGATTACGGAGGTTTCAATACAATTATTACAATACTGGACACAAACTGCAGTACAGAAAGTACTTATAAATACAGTGGACAATCTTCTATGCTAGGATATAGCAAACTGTAATATCTTGCTTCTACAACTTGCATGGGAGCACACAGGAAAGTATGCACACAAACACACTTGCACAGTGTTACACCCACACACCCACAACCACGCGCACACGGGTGCACACACACACACACACACACACACACACACACACACACACACACACACACAAACACATACACAACGGCCAAGGCTATCAAAACTGTGCTTTGGGAACATATCTGGAATAGTAATTATAACATAACATTATCACTCACATATGTACAGGAAGAAGAACAGCATCACTAAGGTCCATAAGAACCATCTTCAGACTAATTGCCTGTGTCTGCACTTCACTGAATAACCAGAATCTGATGTACATAATGTAAATTACTGTACATATGTTATAAAATTATACAAATTTTGTACTATGAATTTATTATGATTGAGTGTTTATACAATAATAGTACATTAATTTACTGCAGCATGGTATTGTGGTGTTAGTACTACATTGCAAAGTGTTTATATAATGTGGCATCTACTATGACCCCAACTATATAATATTATATATAAGCATTAGCACTGGATATTATTATAATATATAAGTGAACCTTTTCAGCGGTCCCGAGGGGGTTTGTTATACTGAGGTTTGACTGTATATACACAATATAAGTGTGGAATCTCGTTTGATGGCATCTGTACCCTACAGCTGTATATTGAGTGTCAGATAAACCAGGTGTTGGACAAATCAGGTAAAATTGTTTACAGTTTAGTGATGGGGGTCTACAACTGAGCTCAAGTGTTGGATAATTAAATGAGGTTACTAGGTAGGTATAGTGCGTTTGTGTTGAAATGGCCACTGTGGGTTGTAATGGGGGGAATTTTTGAATGGGTCAAATTCAAATTTGGTTGGGTGTACAACCCTGAAATTTTACACAAGGATGCAAAATAGGTTATATTTTCAAATTTTATGACAAAATGGTTACCATGGTAACTCCTGATTGCGCAATGGACAACATTCTCAAGAAACCACAAGAATGCAAACTTTATAAGAAAAGTCTGAAGTCATTGTAAACTTTTAGTTTTTCTATTAATATTAGAAAACTACTTATAATCCTCTACAATTAAGCGGAGGCAATTTTTTGAAAACCTTGCTTCAAACTTGAATACGAGTCAATATAATATACATGCGTGAAATACTCCCACAAAAGACTTCACCTCACACATTATCAGTGGAATGGAATGAATGTTTTTAATATGAAGTACAATACAATACCTACAAACGTACATTGGGTTTTTATGGAAAAAGAAGTCACACATGGAGAAATTTGATGTCTCAGTTATAATAAATATTTAAATATACGCATATCATTAATACATAGTCAAAGTAAATCAAAATACACTATCTCAGTCATGCTAAATGTCACGTTATACCCTACTCTCCAACTCTGACACCTTCCTGTGACTACTGTATGCTTCTTCATTTGTATATGCTCGCATGTAGTCTCTGCTTTTACGAAAATATTTCCTTATGTTGTCTAGTGTTACATTGTTAAATGCTGGTGTGATTATATTTTGTAGTCCTCTAATTCGTATAGTCACAGTGTTCCCTAGCATATGCTTTGGCTAATCCCCATACTCGCTCTATAGGATTAAGTTCAGGATGAAATGCTGGAATAAATAATATTCTGTGTCCGTGCCTTGCAATCTCCCTCGCCACCCTTAATTTTTTCATTTTTAAAATCTTCAAATGTGTTTAACTCCCTTATCATGTCCTCTTTCTTCATTCCATGTGTATTTACTCCTCGCTCCTCCAGTACCCTCTTCAGTCCCTTTGGTGTACCGCGTTCATCTTGCATGTGCTGTATCTTAGGTATTCCATTTACAACTATAGGTGAATTCCTCATCTTGCATGTATGATCCCCCTGGATGTACATTCATTTTATGTGCTAATAAGGCACCTTTTGCATATGCTCTATGGTTGCTAGACCGATCAAATGTCCAAACTACATCAAAACATTCCTCTGGGTATTGAAAATTTACTATCTTTGCTACATTTTGCACCTGAGCTACAAAATGATCGTTAGTTCAATATCCATCAGCATTACCTCCTATATATTTGTGTAGTGTTGGTTATGCAGGTGCTAATACCAATATTTGGCACTAGCACCACGCTCATTCCCAGTGGACACACATGAAGTTTCTGAAGTGCTGTGGGCATATTTGTGTAGTGTTGGATATGGTGGTTCTAAGACCAATATTTGGCACTAGCACCACGCACATTCCCAGTGGACACACATTAAGTTTCTGAAGTGCTGTGGGCGCATCTGTGTAGTGTTGGATATGCTGGTCCTAATAATAATATTTGGCAATAGCACCACGAACATTTACAGTGGACACACATGAAGTTTCTTAAGCACTGTGGGCATATTTGTGTAGTGTTGGTTATGGTGGTTCAAACACCAATATTTGGTACTAGCACCACGCACATTCCTAGTGGATATGCATGAAGTTTCTGAAGTGCTGTGAGCGTATCTGTGTAGCATTGGATATACTTGTGTTAATACAAATATTTGGCACTAGCACCACGCTCATTCCCAGTGGACACACATGAAGTTTCTGAAGTGCTGTGGGCGTATCTGTGTAGTGTTGGATACGCTGGTGCTAATACCAATATTTGGCACTAGCACCACGCACATTCCCAGTGGACACACATAAAGTTTCTGAAGTACTCTGGGCATATTTGTGTAGTGTTGGATATGTTGGTTCTAAGACTAATATTTGGCACTAGTGCCACGCACATTCCCAGTGGACACACATGAAGTTTCTGAAGTGCTGTGGGCGTATCTGTGTAGTGTTGGATATGCTGGTGCTAATACCAATATTTGGCACTAATACCACACACATTTCCAGTCGACACACATGAAGTTTCTGAAGTACTGTGGGCGTATTTGTGTAGTGTTGGATACGCTGGTGCTAATACCAATATTTGGCACTAGCACCACGCACATTCCCAGTAGACACGCATAAAGTTTCTGAAGTACTGTGGGCGTATTTGTGTACTGTTGGATATGGTGGTTCTAAGACTAATATTTGGTACTAGAACCACGCACATTCCCACACATGAAGTTTCTGAAGTGTTGCGGGCATATCTGTGTAGTGTTAAATATGCTGGTGTTAAGACCAATATTCGGCATTAGCACCACGCACATTCCCAGTGGAAGCACATTAAGTTTCTGAAGTGCTGTGGGCATATTTGTGTAGTGTTGGATATGGTGGTTCTAAGACCAATATTTATCACTAGCACCACGCACATTCCCAGTGGACACACATGAAGTTTCTGAAGTGCTGTGGGCGTATTTGTATAGTGTTGGATATGCTGGTGCTAATGCCAATATTAGGCACTAGCGCCACGCACATTCCCAGTAGACACACATGAGGTTTCAGAAGAGCTGTGGGCGTATTTGTGTAGTGTTGGATATGGTTGTTCTAAGACCAATATTTGGTACTAGCATCACGCACATTCCCAGTGGACACACATGAAGTTTCTGAAGTGCTGTGGGCGTATCCGTGTAGTGTTGGATATGCTAGTCCTAATAATAATATTTGGCACTAGCACCACGCACATTCCCAGTGGATACACATGAGGTTTCTGAAGTGCTGTGGGCGTATTTGTGTAGTGTTGAATATGCTGGTGTTAAGACCAACATTTGGCATTAGCACCACGCACATTCCCAGGGGACACACATGAAGTTTCTGAAGTGCTGTGGGCGTATTTGTGTAGTGTTGGACATGGTGGTGCTAATACCAACATTTCGCACTAGGACCACGAACATTCCCAGTGGACACACATGAGGTTTCTGAAGAGCTGTGGGCGTATTTGTGTGGTGATGGATATGGTGCTTCTAAGACCAATATTTGGTACTAGCACCACGCACATTCCCAGTGGACACACATGAAGTTTCTGAAGTGTTGTAGGCGTATCTGTGTAGTGTTGAATATGCTTTTGCTAATACCAATATTTGGCACTAGCACCACGCACATTCCCAGTGGACACACATGAAGTTTCTGAATTGCTGTGGGCGTATTTGTGTACTATTGGATATGCTGGAGCTAATACAAATATTTGGCACTAGCACCACGCACATTCAAAGTGGACACACACAAAGTTTCTGAAGTGTTGCGGGCATATCTGAGTAGTGTTAAATATGCTGGTGTTAAGACCAATATTCGGCATTAGCACCACACACATTCCCAGTGGAAGCACATTAAGTTTCTGTAGTGCTGTGGGCATATTTGTGTAGTGTTGGATATGGTGGTTCTAAGACTAATATTTGGTACTAGCTCCACGCACATTCCCTTACATGAAGTTTCTGAAGTATTGCGGGCATATCTGTGTAGTGTTAAATATGCTGGTGTTAAGACCAATGTTTGGCATTAGTACCACGCACATTCCCAGTGGACACACATGAAGTTTCTGAAGTGCTGTGGGCGTATTTGTATAGTGTTGGATATGCTGGTGCTAATGCCAATATTAGGCACTAGCGCCAGGCACATTCCCAGTAGACACACATGAGGTTTCAGAAGAGCTGTGGGCGTATTTGTGTAGTGTTGGATATGGTTGTTCTAAGACCAATATTTGGTACTAGCATCACGCACATTCCCAGTGGACACACATGAAGTTTCTGAAGTGCTGTGGGCGTATCCGTGTAGTGTTGGATATGCTAGTCCTAATAATAATATTTGGCACTAGCACCACGCACATTCCCAGTGGATACACATGAGGTTTCTGAAGTGCTGTGGGCGTATTTGTGTAGTGTTGAATATGCTGGTGTTAAGACCAACATTTGGCATTAGCACCACGCACATTCCCAGGGGACACACATGAAGTTTCTGAAGTGCTGTGGGCGTATTTGTGTAGTGTTGGACATGGTGGTGCTAATACCAACATTTCGCACTAGGACCACGAACATTCCCAGTGGACACACATGAGGTTTCTGAAGAGCTGTGGGCGTATTTGTGTGGTGATGGATATGGTGCTTCTAAGACCAATATTTGGTACTAGCACCACGCACATTCCCAGTGGACACACATGAAGTTTCTGAAGTGTTGTAGGCGTATCTGTGTAGTGTTGAATATGCTTTTGCTAATACCAATATTTGGCACTAGCACCACGCACATTCCCAGTGGACACACATGAAGTTTCTGAATTGCTGTGGGCGTATTTGTGTACTATTGGATATGCTGGAGCTAATACAAATATTTGGCACTAGCACCACGCACATTCAAAGTGGACACACACAAAGTTTCTGAAGTGTTGCGGGCATATCTGAGTAGTGTTAAATATGCTGGTGTTAAGACCAATATTCGGCATTAGCACCACGCACATTCCCAGTGGAAGCACATTAAGTTTCTGTAGTGCTGTGGGCATATTTGTGTAGTGTTGGATATGGTGGTTCTAAGACTAATATTTGGTACTAGCTCCACGCACATTCCCACACATGAAGTTTCTGAAGTATTGCGGGCATATCTGTGTAGTGTTAAATATGCTGGTGTTAAGACCAATGTTTGGCATTAGTACCACGCACATTCCCAGTGGAAGCACATTAAGTTTTTGTACTGCTGTGGGCATATTTGTGTAGTGTTGGATATGGTGGTTCTTAGACCAATATTTGTCACTAGCACCACGCACATTCCCAGTGGACACACATGAAGTTTCTGAAGTGCTGTGGGCGTATTTGTGTAGTGTTGGATATGCTGGTGCTAATACAAATATTTGGCATTAGCACCACGTACATTCAAAGTGGACACACATGAAGTTTTTGAAGTGTTGTGGGCGTATCTGTGTAGTGTTGGATATGCTCGTGCTAATGCCAATATTCGGCACTAGCACCACGCACATTCCCAGTGGACACACATAAGGTTTCTGAAGAGCTGTGGGCGTATTTGTGTAGCGTTGGATATGGTGGTTCTAAGACCTATATTTGGCACTAGCACCACGCACATTCCCAGTGGACACACATGAAGTTTCTGAAGTGCTGTGGGCGTATCTGTGTAGTGTATGATATGCTGGTGCTAATACCAATACTTGGCACTAGCACCACGCACATTCCCAGTAGACACGCATGAAGTTTCTGAAGTACTGTGGGCGTATTTGTGTACTGTTGGATATGGTGGTTCTAAGACTAATATTTGGTACTAGCACCACGCACATTCCCACACATGAAGTTTCTGAAGTGTTGCGGGCATATCTGTGTAGTGTTAAATATGCTGGTGTTAAGACCAATATTTGGTATTAGCACCACGCACATTCCCAGTGGACACACATTAAGTTTCTGAACTACTGTGGGCGTATTTGTGTAGTGTTGGATATGCTGGTGCTAATACCAATATTTGGCACTAACACCACGCACACTCCCAGTAAACATGCATGAAGTTTCTGAAGTACTGTGGGCGTATTTGTATACTGTTGGATATGTTGGTGCTAATACCAATATTTGGCACTAGCACCACGCACATTCCCAGTGGACACACATAAAGTTTCTGAAGTGCTGTGGGCGCATCTGTGTAGTGTTGGATATGCTGGTCCTAATAATAATATTTGGCACTAGCACCACGAACATTTACAGTGGACACACATGAAGTTTCTTAAGCGCTGTGGGCATATTTGTGTAGTGTTGGATATGGTGGTTCAAACACCAATATTTGGTACTAGCAACACGCACATTCCCAGTGGATATGCATGAATTTTCTGAAGTGCTGTGGGCGTATCTGTGTAGCATTGGATATGCTTGTGTTAATACAAATATTTGGCACTAGCACCACGCACATTCCCAGTGGACACGCATGAAGTTTCTGAAGTGCTGTGGGCGTATCTGTGTAGTGTTGGATACGCTGGTGCTAATACCAATATTTGGCACTAGCACCACGCACATTCCCAGTGGACACACATTAAGTTTCTGAACTACTGTGGGCGTATTTGTGTAGTGTTGGATATGCTGGTGCTAATACCAATATTTGGCACTAACACCACGCACACTCCCAGTAAACATGCATGAAGTTTCTGAAGTACTGTGGGCGTATTTGTATACTGTTGGATATGTTGGTGCTAATACCAATATTTGGCACTAGCACCACGCACATTCCCAGTGGACACACATAAAGTTTCTGAAGTGCTGTGGGCGCATCTGTGTAGTGTTGGATATGCTGGTCCTAATAATAATATTTGGCACTAGCACCACGAACATTTACAGTGGACACACATGAAGTTTCTTAAGCGCTGTGGGCATATTTGTGTAGTGTTGGATATGGTGGTTCAAACACCAATATTTGGTACTAGCAACACGCACATTCCCAGTGGATATGCATGAATTTTCTGAAGTGCTGTGGGCGTATCTGTGTAGCATTGGATATGCTTGTGTTAATACAAATATTTGGCACTAGCACCACGCACATTCCCAGTGGACACGCATGAAGTTTCTGAAGTGCTGTGGGCGTATCTGTGTAGTGTTGGATACGCTGGTGCTAATACCAATATTTGGCACTAGCACCACGCACATTCCCAGTGGACACACATGAAGTTTCTGAAGTGCTGTGGGCGTATCTGTGTAGTGTTGGATACGCTGGTGCTAATACCAATATTTGGCACTAGCACCACGCACATTCCCAGTGGACACACATAAAGTTTCTGAAGTACTCTGGGCGTATTTGTGTAGTGTTGGATATGTTGGTTCTAAGACTAATATTTGGCACTAGTGCTACCCACATTCCCAGTGGACACACATGAAGTTTCTGAAGTGCTGTGGGCGTATCTGTGTAGTGTTGGATATGCTGGTGCAAATACCAATATTTAGCACTAATACCACGCACATTTCCAGTCGACACACATGAAGTTTCTGAAGTGCTGTGGGCGTATATGTTTAGTGTTCGATATGCTGGTGCTAATACCACTATTTGGCACTAGCACCACGCACATTCCCAGTAGACAAGCATAAAGTTTCTGAAGTACTGTGGGCGTATTTGTGTACTGTTGGATATGGTGGTTCTAAGACTAATATTTGGTACTAGCACCACGCACATTCCCACACATGAAGTTTCTGAAGTGTTGCGGGCATATCTGTGTAGTGTTAAATATGCTGGTGTTAAGACCAATATTTGGCACTAGCACCACGCACATTCCCAGTAGACACACATGAGGTTTCAGAAGAGCTGTGGGCGTATTTGTGTAGTGTTGGATATGGTTGTTCTAAGACCAATATTTGGTACTAGCATCACGCATATTCCCAGTGGACACACATGAAGTTTCTGAAGTGCTGTGGGCGTATTTGTGTAGTGTTGGATATGCTGGTGCTAATACCCACATTTCGCACTAGGACCACGAACATTCCCAGTGGACACACATGAGGTTTCTGAAGAGCTGTGGGCGTATTTGTGTGGTGTTGGATATGGTGCTTCTAAGACCAATATTTGGTACTAGCACCACGCACATTGTCAGTGGATACACATGAAGTTTCTGAAGTGTTGTGGGCGTATTTGTGTAGTGTTGAATATGATGGTGATTAGACCAATACTTGGCACTAGCACCACGCACATTCCCAGTGGACACACATGAAGTTTCTGAAGTGTTCTAGGCGTATCTGTGTAGTGTTGAATATGCTTTTGCTGATACCAATATTTGGCACTAGCACCACGCACATTCCCAGTGGACACATATGAAGTTTCTGAAGTAATGTGGGCATATTTGTGTAGTGTTGGATATGGTGGTTCTAAAACCAATATTTGGTACTAGCACCACGCAGAATGTCAGTGGATACACATGAAGTTTCTGAAGTTCTGTGGGCGTATTTGTGTAGTGTTGAATATGCTGGTGATTAGACCAATACTTGGCACTAGCACCACGCACATTCCCAGTGGACACGCATGAAGTTACTGAAGTGCTGTGGGCGTATTTGTGTAGTGTTGGATATGGTGGTTCTAAGACCTATATTTGGCACTAGCACCACGCACATTCCCAGTGGACACACATGAAGTTTCTGAAGTGCTGTGGGTGTATTTGTGTAGTGTTGGATACGCTGGTGTCAATAACCAATATTTGGTACTAGCACCACGAACATTTAAAGTGGATACACATGACGTTTCTGAAGTACTGTGGGCGTATTACTGTAGTGTTGGATATGGTGGTTCTAAGACCAATATATTTTACTAGCACCACGCACATTCCCAGTGGACACGCATGAAGTTTCTGAAGTGGTGTGGGCGTATTTGTATAGTATTAGATATGCTTGTATAAATACTAGTATTTGGCACTTCCACCACGCACATTCCCAGTGTACGCACATGAAGTTTCTGAAGTGTTGTGGGCGTATGTGTGTAGTGTTAAATATGCTGGTGTTAAAACCAATATTTGGCACTAGCACCACGCCCATTCCCAGTGGACACACATGAAGTTTCTGAAGTGCTGTGGGCGTATTTGTGTACTGTTGGATATGTTGGTTCTAAGACCTATATTTGGCAATAGCACCACGAACATTTTCAGTGGATACACATGAAGTTTCTGAAGTGATGTGGGCGTATTTGTGTAGTGTTGAATATGCTGGTGATTAGACCAATACTTGGCACAAGCACCACACATTCCTAGTGGACACACATGAAGTTTCTGAAGTGTTGTGGGCGTATCTGTGTAGTGTTAAATATGCTAGTGTTAAGACCAATATTTGGCACTAGTACCATGCACATTCCCAGTTGACACACATGAAGTTGCTGAAGTGCTGTGGGCGTATTTGTGTAGTGTTGGAAATGGTGGTTCTAAGACCAATATTTGGTACTAGCACCATGCACATTCCAAGTGGACACACATGAGGTTTCTGAAGTGCTGTGGGAATATTTGTGTAGTGTTGGATATGGTGGTTCTAAGTCCAACACTTCAGAAACTTCATGTGTGAGAATGTGCGTGGTGCTAGTGCCAAATATTGGTCTTAACACCAGCATATTTATCACCACACAGATATGCCCACAACACTTCGGAGTCTTCATTTGTATCCACTGTAAATGCACGTCGTGCTAGTACCAAATATTGGTCTTAGAACCAGCGTACCCAACACTACACAAATACGCCCACAGAAGATCAGAAATTTCATGTGTGTTCACTGGGAATGTGCGTGGTGCTAGTGCCAAATATTGGTATTAGCACCAGCATATTTAACACTACACAAATGCGCCCACAACATTTCAGAAACCTCATGTGTGTCCACTGGGAATGTGCGTGGTGGTAGTGCCAAATATTGGCATTAGCACCAGCATATCCAACACTACACAAATACACCCACAGCACTTCAGAAACTTCATGTGTGTCCACTGGGAATGTGCGTGGTGCTATTCACAAATGTTGGTCTTAGAACCACCATATCCAACACTACACAAATATGCCCACAGCACTACAGAAACTTAATGTGCTTCCACTGGGAATGTGCGTGGTGCTAATGCCAAATATTGGTCTTAACACCAGCATATTTAACACTACACAGATATGCCCGCAACACTTCAGAAACTTCATGTGTAGGAATGTGCGTGGTGCTAGTACCAAATATTAGTCTTAGAACCACCATATCCAACACTACACAAATACGTCCACAGTTCTTCAGAAACTTCATGTGTGTCCACTTTGAATGTGCGTGGTGCTAGTGCCAAATATTGGTATTAGCACCAGCGTATCCAACACTACACAAATACGCCCACAGCACTTCAGAAACATCATGTGTGTCCACTTTGAATGTGCATGGTGCTAGTGCCAAATATTTGTATTAACATCAGCATATCCAATAGTACACAAATACGCCCACAGCACTTCAGAAACTTCATGCGTGTCCACTGGGAATGTGCGTGCTGGTAGTGCCAAATTTTGGTTTTAGAACCATCATATCCAACACTACACAAATACGCCCACAGCACTTAAGAAACTTCATGTGTGTCCACTGGGAATGTGCGTGGTGCTAGTGACAAATATTGGTCTTAGAACAACCATATCCAACACTGCAAAAATATGCCCACAGCACTACAGAAACTTAATGTGCTTCCACTGGGAATGTGCGTGGTGCTAATGCCAAATATTGGTCTTAACACCAGCATATTTATCACTACACAGATATGCCCACAACACTTCGGAGTCTTCATGTGTATACATTGTAAATGTGCGTCGTGCTAGTACCAAATATTGGTCTTAGAACCAGCGTACCCAACACTACACAAATACGCCCACAGAAGATCAGAAATTTCATGTGTGTCCACTGGGAATGTGCGTGGTGCTAGTGCCAAATGTTAGTATTAGCACCAGCATATTTAACACTACACAAATACGCCCACAACCCTTCAGAAATCTTATGTGTGTCCACTGGGAATGTGCGTGGTGGTAGTGCCAAATATTGGCATTAGCACCAGCATATCCAACACTACACAAATACGCCCAATGCACTTCAGAAACTTCATGTGTCCACTGGGAATGTGTGTGGTGCTAGTGACAAATATTGGTCTTAGAACCACCATATCCAACACTACATAAATATGCCCACAGCACTTCAGAAACTTCATGTGTATCCGCTGACAATGTGCGTGGTGCTAGTGCCAAATATTGGTATTAGCACCAGCATATCCAACACTACACAAATACGCCCACAGCACTTCAGAAACTTCATGTGTGTCCACTGGGAATGTGCGTGGTGCTATTGACAAATGTTGGTCTTAGAACCACCCTATCCAACACTACACAAATATGCCCACAGCACTACAGAAACTTAATGTGCTTCCACTGGGAATGTGCGTGGTGCTAATGCCAAATATTGGTCTTAACACCAGCATATTTAACACTACACAGATATGCCCGCAACACTTCAGAAACTTCATGTGTAGGAATGTGCGTGGTGCTAGTACCAAATATTAGTCTTAGAACCACCATATCCAACACTACACAAATACGTCCACAGTTCTTCAGAAACTTCATGTGTGTCCACTTTGAATGTGCGTGGTGCTAGTGCCAAATATTGGTATTAGCACCAGCGTATCCAACACTACACAAATACGCCCACAGCACTTCAGAAACATCATGTGTGTCCACTTTGAATGTGCATGGTGCTAGTGCCAAATATTTGTATTAACATCAGCATATCCAATAGTACACAAATACGCCCACAGCACTTCAGAAACTTCATGCGTGTCCACTGGGAATGTGCGTGCTGGTAGTGCCAAATTTTGGTTTTAGAACCATCATATCCAACACTACACAAATACGCCCACAGCACTTAAGAAACTTCATGTGTGTCCACTGGGAATGTGCGTGGTGCTAGTGACAAATATTGGTCTTAGAACAACCATATCCAACACTGCAAAAATATGCCCACAGCACTACAGAAACTTAATGTGCTTCCACTGGGAATGTGCGTGGTGCTAATGCCAAATATTGGTCTTAACACCAGCATATTTATCACTACACAGATATGCCCACAACACTTCGGAGTCTTCATGTGTATACATTGTAAATGTGCGTCGTGCTAGTACCAAATATTGGTCTTAGAACCAGCGTACCCAACACTACACAAATACGCCCACAGAAGATCAGAAATTTCATGTGTGTCCACTGGGAATGTGCGTGGTGCTAGTGCCAAATGTTAGTATTAGCACCAGCATATTTAACACTACACAAATACGCCCACAACCCTTCAGAAATCTTATGTGTGTCCACTGGGAATGTGCGTGGTGGTAGTGCCAAATATTGGCATTAGCACCAGCATATCCAACACTACACAAATACGCCCAATGCACTTCAGAAACTTCATGTGTCCACTGGGAATGTGTGTGGTGCTAGTGACAAATATTGGTCTTAGAACCACCATATCCAACACTACATAAATATGCCCACAGCACTTCAGAAACTTCATGTGTATCCGCTGACAATGTGCGTGGTGCTAGTGCCAAATATTGGTATTAGCACCAGCATATCCAACACTACACAAATACGCCCACAGCACTTCAGAAACTTCATGTGTGTCCACTGGGAATGTGCGTGGTGCTATTGACAAATGTTGGTCTTAGAACCACCCTATCCAACACTACACAAATATGCCCACAGCACTACAGAAACTTAATGTGCTTCCACTGGGAATGTGCGTGGTGCTAATGCCAAATATTGGTCTTAACACCAGCATATTTAACACTACACAGATATGCCCGCAACACTTCAGAAACTTCATGAGTGTCCACTGGGAATGTGCGTGGTGCTAGTGCCAAATATTGGTATTAGCACCAGCACATCCAACACTACACAAATACGCCCACAGTACTTCAGAAACTTCATGTGTGTCCACTTTGAATGTGCGTGGTGCTAGTGACAAATATTGGTATTAGCACCAGCGTATCCAACACTACACAAATACGCCTACAGTACTTCAGAAACTTCCTGTGTGTCCACTCTGAATGTGCGTGGTGCTAGTGCCAAATATTTGTAGTAGCACCAGCATATCCAATAGTACACAAATACGCCCACAGCACTTCAGAAACTTCATGCGTGTCCACTGGGAATGTGCATGGTGCTAGTGCCAAATTTTGGTCTTAGAACCACCATATCCAACAGTACACAAATACGCCCACAGCACTTCAGAAACTTCCTGTGTGTCCACTTTGAATGTGCGTGGTTCTAGTGCCAAATATTTGTATTAGCACCAGCATATCCAATAGTACACAAATACGCCCACAGCACTTCAGAAACTTCATGCGTGTCCCCTGGGAATGTGCATGGTGCTAGTTCAATATTTTGGTCTTAGAACCACCATATCCAATTAACAATACACAAATACGCCCACAGCTCTTCAAAAACCTCATGTGTGTCCACTGGAAAGGTACGTGGTGGTAGTGCCAGATATTGATATTAGCACCAGCATATCCAACACTACACAAATACGCCCACAGCACTTCAGAAACTTCATGTGTATCCAATGACAATTTGCGTGGTGCTAGTGACTAATATTGGTCTTAGAACCAGTATATCTAATAGTACACAAATACGCCCACAGCACTTCAAAAACTTCATGCGAGTCCACTGGGAATGTGCATGGTGCTAGTGCCAAATTTTGGTTTGAGAACTACCATCCAACACTACACAAATACGCCCACAGCTCTTCAAAAACCTCATATGTGTCCACTGGAAATGTACGTGGTGGTAGTGCCAGATATTGATATTAGCACCAGCATATCCAACACTACACAAATACGCCCACAGCACTTCAGAAACTTCATGTGTATCCATTGACAATGTGCGTGGTGCTAGTACCAAATATTGGTCTTAGAACCACCATATCCAACTCTACACAAACACGCCCACAGCTCTTCAGAAACCTCATATGTGTCCACTGGGTATGTGCGTGGTGCTAGTGCCAAATATTGGTTTTAGAACAACCATATCAAACACTACACAAATATGCCCACAGCATTTCAGAAACTTTATTTGTGTCCACTGGGAATGTGCGTGGTGCTATTGTGAAATATTGGTCTTAACACTAGCATATTTAACAATACACAGATTCACCCACAACACTTCAGAAACTTCATGTGTATCCAATGACAATGTGCGTGGTGCTAGTGCCAAATATTTGTATTAGCACGAGTATATCCAATAGTACACAAATACGCCCACAGCACTTCAAAAACTTCATGCGTGTCCACTGGGAATGTGCATGGTGCTAGTGCCAAATTTTGGTCGTAGAACCACCATATCCAACACTACACAAATACGCCCACAGCTCTTCAAAAACCTCATGTGTGTCCACTGGAAATGTACGTGGTGGTAGTGCCAGATATTGATATTAGCACCAGCATATCCAACACTACACAAATACGCCCACAGCACTTCAGAAACTTCATGTGTATCCATTGACAATGTGCGTGGTGCTAGTACCAAATATTGGTCTTAGAACCACCATATCCAACTCTACACAAACACGCCCACAGCTCTTCAGAAACCTCATGTGTGTCCACTGGGTATGTGCGTGGTGCTAGTGCCAAATATTGGTTTTAGAACAACCATATCAAACAGTACACAAATATGCCCACAGCATTTCAGAAACTTCATTTGTGTCCATTGGGAATGTGCGTGGTGCTATTGCGAAATATTGGTCTTAACACTAGCATATTTAACAATACACAGATTCACCCACAACACTTCAGAAACTTCATGTGTGTCCACTGGGAATGTGCGTGTTGCTAGTACCAAATATTGGTCTAATCACCAGCATATTCAACCCTACACAAATACGCCCACAGCACTTCAGAATCTTCATGTGTATCCATTGACAATGTGCGTGGTGCTAGTACCAAATATTGGTCTTAGAACCACCATATCCAACACTACACAAATACGCCCACAGCTCTTCAAAAACCTCACGTGTGTCCACTGGAAATGTACGTGGTGGTAGTGCAAGATATTGATATTAGCACCAGCATATCCAACACTACACAAATACGCCCACAGCACTTCAGACACTTCATGTGTCCACTGGGAATGTGCGTGGTGCTAGTGACAAATATTGGTCTTAGAACCACTATATCCAACACTACACAAATACGCCCACAGCACTTCAGAAACTTTATGTGTATCCAATGACAATGTGCGTGGTGCTAGTGCCAAATATTTGTATTAGCACGAGCATATCCAACACTACACAAATACGCCCACAGCACTACAGAAACTTAATGTGCTTCCACTGGGAATGTGTGTGGTGCTAATGGCAAATATTGGTCTTAACACCAGCATATTTAAGACTACACAGATATGCCCGCAACACTTCAGAAACTTCATGTGTGGGAATGTGCGTGGTGCTAGTACCAAATATTAGTCTTAGAAGCACCATATCCAACAGTAAACAAATACGTCCACAGTACTTCAGAAACTTCATGTGTGTCCACTTTGAATGTGCGTTGTGCTCGCGCTAGTGCCAAATATTGGTATTAACACCAGCGTATCCAACACTACACAAATACGCCCACAGTACTTCAGAAACTTCCTGTGTGTCCACTTTGAATGTGCGTGGTGCTAGGGCCAAATATTTGTAGAAGCACCAGCATATCCAATAGTACACAAATACGCCCAAAGCACTTCAGAAACTTCATGCGTGTCCCCTGGGAAAGTGCATGGTGCTAGTGCCAAATTTTGGTCTTAGAACCACCATATCCAACAATACACAAATACGCCCACAGCTCTTCAAAAACCTCATGTGTGTCCACTGGAAAGGTACGTGGTGGTAGTGCCAGCTACTGATATTAGCACCAGCATATCCAACACTACACAAATACGCCCACAGCACTTCAGAAACTTCATGTGTCCACAGGGAATGTGCGTGGTGCTAGTGACAAATATTGGTCTTGGAACCACTATATCCAACACTACACAAATACGCCCACAGCACTTCAGAAACTTCATGTGTATCCATTGACAATGTGCGTGGTGCTAGTACCAAATATTGGTCTTAGAACCACCATATCCAACTCTACACACACACGCCCACAGCTCTTCAGAAACCTCATGTGTGTCCACTGGGTATGTGCGTGGTGCTAGTGCCAAATATTGGTTTTAGAACAACCATATCAAACAGTACACAAATATGCCCACAGCATTTCAGAAACTTCATTTGTGTCCATTGGGAATGTGCGTGGTGCTATTGCGAAATATTGGTCTTAACACTAGCATATTTAACAATACACAGATTCACCCACAACACTTCAGAAACTTCATGTGTGTCCACTGGGAATGTGCGTGTTGCTAGTACCAAATATTGGTCTAATCACCAGCATATTCAACCCTACACAAATACGCCCACAGCACTTCAGAATCTTCATGTGTATCCATTGACAATGTGTGTGGTGCTAGTACCAAATATTGGTCTTAGAACCACCATATCCAACACTACACAAATACGCCCACAGCTCTTCAAAAACCTCACGTGTGTCCACTGGAAATGTACGTGGTGGTAGTGCCAGATATTGATATTAGCACCAGCATATCCAACACTACACGAATACGCCCACAGCACTTCAGAAACTTCATGTGTCCACTGGGAATGTGTGTGGTGCCAGTGACAAATATTGGTCTTAGAACCACTATATCCAACACTACACAAATACGCCCACAGCACTTCAGAAACTTCATGTGTATCCAATGACAATGTGCGTGGTGCTAGTGCCAAATATTTGTATTAGCACCAACATATCCAACACTACACAAATACGCCCACAGCTCTTAAAAACCTCATGTGTGTCCACTGGAAATGTAGGTGGTGGTAGTGCCAGATATTGATATTAGCACCAGCATATCCAACACTATACAAATACGCCCACAGCACTTCAGCAACTTCATGTGTATCCATTGACAATGTGCGTGGTGCTAGTACCAAATATTGGTCTTAGAACCACCATATCCAACTCTACACAAACACGCCCACAGCTCTTCAGAAACCTCATGTGTGTCCACTGGGTATGTGTGTGGTGCTAGTGCCAAATATTGGTTTTAGAACCACCATATCAAACACTACACAAATATGCCCACAGCATTTTAGAAACTTCATTTGTGTCCACTGGGAATGTGCGTGGTGCTATTGCGAAATATTGGTCTTAACACTAGCATATTTAACAATACACAGATTCACCCACAACAATTCAGAAACTTTATGTGTGTCCACTGGGAATGTGCGTGTTGCTAGTACCAAATATTGGTCTAATCACCAGCATATTCAACCCTACACAAATACGCCCACAGCACTTCAGAATCTTCATGTGTATCCATTGACAATGTACGTGGTGCTAGTACCAAATATTGGTCTTAGAACCACCATATCCAACACTACACAAATACGCCCACAGCACTTAAGAAACTTCATGTGTGTCCACTGGGAATGTGCGAGGTGCTAGTGACAAATATTGGTCTTAGAACCACCATATCCAACACTACACAAATATGCCCACAGCACTACAGAAACTTCATGTGTCCACTGGGAATGTGTGTGGTGCTAGTGTCAAATATTGGTCTTAGAACCACTATATTTAACACTACACAAATACGTCCACAGCACTTCAGAAACTTCATGTGTATCCAATGACAATGTGCGTGGTGCTAGTGCCAAATATTTGTATTAGCACCAGTATATCCAATAGTGCACAAATACGCCCACAGCACTTCAAAAACTTCATGCGAGTCCACTGGGAATGTGCATGGTGCTAGTGCCAAATTTTGGTCTTAGAACCACCATATCCAATACTAAACAAATACGCCCACAGCTCTTCAAAAACCTCATGTGTGTCCACTGGAAATGTACGTGGTGGTAGTGCCAGATATTGATATTAGCACCAGCATATCCAACACTACACAAATACGCCTACCGCACTTCAGCAACTTCATGTGTATCCATTGACAATGTGCGTGGTGCTAGTACCAAATATTGGTCTTAGAAACACCATATCCAACGCTACACAAATTCGCCCACAGCTCTTCAGAAGCCTCGTGTGTCAACGGAAATGTACGTGGTGGTAGTGCCAGATATTGATATTAGCACCAGCATATCCAACACTACACAAGTACGCCCACAGCACTTCAGAAGCTTCATGTGTCCACTGAGAATGTGCGTGGTGCTAGATCCAAATATTGGTCTTAGAACCACCATATCCAACACTACACAAATACGCCCACAGCACTTAAGAAACTTCATGTGTGTCCACTGGGAATGTGCGTGGTGCTAGTGACACATATATTGGTCTTAGAACCACCATATCCAACACTACACAAATATGCCCACAGCACTACAGAAACTTAATGTGCTTCCACTGGGAATGTGTGTGGTGCTAGTGACAAATATTGGTCTTAGAACCACTATATCCAACACTACACAAATACGTCCACAGCACTTCAGAAACTTCATGTGTATCCAATGACAATGTGCGCGGTGCTAGTGCCAAATATTTGTATTAGCACCAGTATATACAATAGTACACAAATACGCCCACAGCACTTCAAAAACTTCATGCGAGTCCACTGGGAATGTGCGTGGTGCTAGTGACACATATATTGGTCTTAGAACCACCATATCCAACACTAAACAAATACGCCCACAGCTCTTCAAAAACCTCATGTGTGTCCACTGGAAATGTACGTGGTGGTAGTGCCAGATATTGATATTAGCACCAGCATATCCAACACTACACAAATACGCCCACAGCACTTCAGCAACTTCATGTGTATCCATTGACAATGTTCGTGGTGCTAGTACCAAATATTGGTCTTAGAACCACCATATCCAACTCTACACAAACACGCCCACGGCTCTTCAGAAACCTCATGTGTGTCCACTGGGTATGTGCGTGGTGCTAGTGCCAAATATTGGTTTTAGAACCACCATATCAAACACTACACAAATATGCCCACAGCATTTTAGAAACTTCATTTGTGTCCACTGGGAATGTGCGTGGTGCTATTGCGAAATATTGGTCTTAACACTAGCATATTTAACAATACACAGATTCACCCACAACACTTCAGAAACTTCATGTGTGTCCACTGGGAATGTGCGTGTTGCTAGTACCAAATATTGGTCTAATCACCAGCATATTCAACCCTACACAAATACGCCCACAGCACTTCAGAATCTTCATGTGTATCCATTGACAATGTGCGTGGTGCTAGTACCAAATATTGGTCTTAGAACCACCATATCCAACACTACACAAATACGCCCACAGCTCTTCAAAAACCTCACGTGTGTCCACTGGAAATGTACGTGGTGGTAGTGCCAGATATTGATATTAGCACCAGCATATCCAACACTACACAAATACGCCCACAGCACTTCAGAAACTTCATGTGTCCACTGGGAATGTGTGTGGTGCTAGTGAAAAATATTGGTCTTAGAACCACTATATCCAACACTACACAAATACACCCACAGCACTTCAGAAACTTCATGTGTATCCAATGACAATGTGCGAGGTGCTAGTGACAAATATTGGTCTTAGAACCACCATATCCAACACTACACAAATATGCCCACAGCACTACAGAAACTTCATGTGTCCACTGGGAATGTGTGTGGTGCTAGTGTCAAATATTGGTCTTAGAACCACTATATTTAACACTACACAAATACGTCCACAGCACTTCAGAAACTTCATGTGTATCCAATGACAATGTGCGTGGTGCTAGTGCCAAATATTTGTATTAGCACCAGTATATCCAATAGTGCACAAATACGCCCACAGCACTTCAAAAACTTCATGCGAGTCCACTGGGAATGTGCATGGTGCTAGTGCCAAATTTTGGTCTTAGAACCACCATATCCAACACTAAACAAATACGCCCACAGCTCTTCAAAAACCTCATGTGTGTCCACTGGAAATGTACGTGGTGGTAGTGCCAGATATTGATATTAGCACCAGCATATCCAACACTACACAAATACGCCTACCGCACTTCAGCAACTTCATGTGTATCCATTGACAATGTGCGTGGTGCTAGTACCAAATATTGGTCTTAGAAACACCATATCCAACGCTACACAAATTCGCCCACAGCTCTTCAGAAGCCTCGTGTGTCAACGGAAATGTACGTGGTGGTAGTGCCAGATATTGATATTAGCACCAGCATATCCAACACTACACAAGTACGCCCACAGCACTTCAGAAGCTTCATGTGTCCACTGAGAATGTGCGTGGTGCTAGATCCAAATATTGGTCTTAGAACCACCATATCCAACACTACACAAATACGCCCACAGCACTTAAGAAACTTCATGTGTGTCCACTGGGAATGTGCGTGGTGCTAGTGACACATATATTGGTCTTAGAACCACCATATCCAACACTACACAAATATGCCCACAGCACTACAGAAACTTAATGTGCTTCCACTGGGAATGTGTGTGGTGCTAGTGACAAATATTGGTCTTAGAACCACTATATCCAACACTACACAAATACGTCCACAGCACTTCAGAAACTTCATGTGTATCCAATGACAATGTGCGCGGTGCTAGTGCCAAATATTTGTATTAGCACCAGTATATACAATAGTACACAAATACGCCCACAGCACTTCAAAAACTTCATGCGAGTCCACTGGGAATGTGCATGGTGCTAGTGCCAAATTGTGGTCTTAGAACCACCATATCCAACACTAAACAAATACGCCCACAGCTCTTCAAAAACCTCATGTGTGTCCACTGGAAATGTACGTGGTGGTAGTGCCAGATATTGATATTAGCACCAGCATATCCAACACTACACAAATACGCCCACAGCACTTCAGCAACTTCATGTGTATCCATTGACAATGTTCGTGGTGCTAGTACCAAATATTGGTCTTAGAACCACCATATCCAACTCTACACAAACACGCCCACGGCTCTTCAGAAACCTCATGTGTGTCCACTGGGTATGTGCGTGGTGCTAGTGCCAAATATTGGTTTTAGAACCACCATATCAAACACTACACAAATATGCCCACAGCATTTTAGAAACTTCATTTGTGTCCACTGGGAATGTGCGTGGTGCTATTGCGAAATATTGGTCTTAACACTAGCATATTTAACAATACACAGATTCACCCACAACACTTCAGAAACTTCATGTGTGTCCACTGGGAATGTGCGTGTTGCTAGTACCAAATATTGGTCTAATCACCAGCATATTCAACCCTACACAAATACGCCCACAGCACTTCAGAATCTTCATGTGTATCCATTGACAATGTGCGTGGTGCTAGTACCAAATATTGGTCTTAGAACCACCATATCCAACACTACACAAATACGCCCACAGCTCTTCAAAAACCTCACGTGTGTCCACTGGAAATGTACGTGGTGGTAGTGCCAGATATTGATATTAGCACCAGCATATCCAACACTACACAAATACGCCCACAGCACTTCAGAAACTTCATGTGTCCACTGGGAATGTGTGTGGTGCTAGTGAAAAATATTGGTCTTAGAACCACTATATCCAACACTACACAAATACACCCACAGCACTTCAGAAACTTCATGTGTATCCAATGACAATGTGCGTGGTGCTAGTGCCAAATATTTGTATTAGCACCAGCATATCCAACACTACACAAATACGCCCACAGCACTTAAGAAACTTCATGTGTGTCCACTGGGAATGTGCGTGGTGCTAGTGACAAATATTGGTCTTAGAACCACCATATCCAACACTACACAAATATGCCCACAGCACTACAGAAACTTAATGTGCTTCCACTGGGAATGTGCGTGGTGCTAATGCCAAATATTGGTCTTAACACCAGCATATTTAACACTACGCAGATATGCCCGCAACACTTCAGAAACTTCATGTGTGGGAATGTGCCTGGTGCTAGTACCAAATATTAGTCTTAGAACCACCATATCCAACAGTACACAAATACGTCCACAGCACTACAGAAATTTCATGTGTGTCCACTTTGAATGTGCGTGGTGCTCTTGCTAGTGCCAAATATTGGTATTAGCACTAGCGTATCCAACACTACACAAATACGCCCACAGTACTTCAGAAACTTCCTGTGTTTCCACTTTGAATGTGCGTGGTACTAGTGCCAACTATTGGTATTAGCACCAGCATATCCAATAGTACACAAATACGCCCACAGCACTACAGAAACTTCATGCGTGTCCACTGGGAATGTGCATGGTGCTAGTGCCAAATTTTGGTCTTAAAACCACCATACCCAACAGTACACAAATACGCCCACAGCTCTTCAAAAACCTCATGTGTGTCCACTGGAATTGTACGTGGTGGTAGTGCCAGATATTGATATTAGCACCAGCATATCCAACACTACACAAATACGCCCACAGCACTTCAGAAACGTCATGTGTCCACTGGGAATGTGCGTGGTGCTAGTGCCAAATATTTGTCTTAGAACCACCATATCCAACACTACACAAATACACCCACAGCTCTTCAAAAACCTCATGTGTGTCCACTGGAAATGTACGTGGTGGTAGTGCCATATATTGATATTAGCACCAGTATATCCAACACTACACAAATACGCCCACAGCACTTCAGAAACTTAATGTGTGTCCACTGGGAATGTGCATTGTGCTAGTGACAAATATTGGTCTTAGAACCACCATATCCAACACTACACAAATATGCCCACAGCACTACAGAAACTTAATGTGCTTCCACTGGGAATGTGCGTGGTGCTAATGCCAAATTTTGGTCTTAACACCAGCATATTTAACACTACACAGATATGCCCGCAACATTTCAGAAACTTCATGTGTGGGAATGTGCGTGGTGCTAGTACCAAATATTAGTCTTAGAACCACCATATCCAACAGTACACAAATACGTCCACAGTACTTCAGAAACTTCCTGTGTGTCCACTTTGAATGTGCGTGGTGCTAGTGCCAAATATTTGTATTAGCACCAGTATATCCAATAGTACACAAATACGCCCACAGCACTTCAAAAACTTCATGCGAGTCCACTGGGAATGAGCATGGTGCTAGTGCCAAATTTTGGTGTTAGAACCACCATATCCAACACTACACAAATACGCCTACAGCTCTTCAAAAATCTCATGTGTGTCCACTGGAAATGTACGTGGTGGTAGTGCCAGATATTGATATTAGCACCAGGATATCCAACACTACACAAATACGCCCACAGCACTTCAGAAACTTCATGTGTATCCATTGACAATGCGCGTGGTGCTAGTACCAAATATTGGTCTTAGAACCACCATATCCAACTCTACACAAACACGCCCACAGGTCTTCAGAAACCTCATGTGTGTCCACTGGGTATATGCGTGGTGCTAGTGCCAAATATTGGTTTTAGAACCACCATATCCAACACTACACAAATATGCCCACAGCATTTTAGAAACTTCATTTGTGTCCACTGGGAATGTGCGTGGTGCTATTGCGAAATATTGGTCTTAACACTAGCATATTTAACAATACACAGATTCACCCACAACACTTCAGAAACTTCATGTGTGTCCACTGGGAATGTGCGTGTTTCTAGTACCAAATATTGGTCTAATCACCAGAATATTCAACCCTACACAAATACGCCCACAGCACTTCAGAATCTTCATGTGTATCCATTGACAATGTGCGTGGTGCTAGTACCAAATATTGGTCTTAGAACCACCATATCCAACACTACACAAATACGCCCACAGCTCTTCAAAAACCTCATGTGTACACTGGAAATGTACGTGGTGGTAGTGCCAGATATTGATATTAGCACCAGCATATCCAACACTACACAAATACGCCCACAGCACTTCAGAAACATCATGTGTCCACTGGGAATGTGTGTGGTGCTAGTGACAAATATTGGTCTTAGAACCACTATATCCAACACTACACAAATACGCCCACAGCACTTCAGAAACTTCATGTGTATCCAATGACAATGTGCGTGGTGCTAGTGCCAAATATTTGTATTAGCACCAGTATATCCAATAGTACACAAATACGCCCACAGCACTTCAAAAACTTCATGCGAGTCCACTGGGAATGTGCATGGTGCTAGTGCCAAATTTTGGTCTTAGAACCACCATATCCAACACTACACAAATATGCCCACAGAATTTTAGAAACTTCATTTGTGTCCACTGGGAATGTGCGTGGTGCTATTGCGAAATATTGGTCTTAACACTAGCATATTTAACAATACACAGATTCACCCACAACACTTCAGAAACTTCATGTGTGTCCACTGGGAATGTGCGTGTTTCTAGTACCAAATATTGGTCTAATCACCAGAATATTCAACCCTACACAAATACGCCCACAGCACTTCAGAATCTTCATGTGTATCCATTGACAATGTGCGTGGTGCTAGTACCAAATATTGGTCTTAGAACCACCATATCCAACACTACACAAATACGCCCACAGCTCTTCAAAAACCTCATGTGTCCACTGGAAATGTACGTGGTGGTAGTGTCAGATATTGATATTAGCACCAGCATATCCAACACTACACAAATATGCCCACAGAATTTTAGAAACTTCATTTGTGTCCACTGGGAATGTGCGTGGTGCTATTGCCAAATATTGGTCTTAACACTAGCATATTTAACAATACACAGATTCACCCACAACACTTCAGAAACTTCATGTGTGTCCACTGGGAATGTGCGTGTTTCTATTACCAAATATTGGTCTAATCACCAGAATATTCAACCCTACACAAATACGCCCACAGCACTTCAGAATCTTCATGTGTATCCATTGACAATGTGCGTGGTGCTAGTACCAAATATTGGTCTTAGAACCACCATATCCAACACTACACAAATACGCCCACAGCTCTTCAAAAACCTCATGTGTCCACTGGAAATGTACGTGGTGGTAGTGCCAGATATTGATATTAGCACCAGCATATCCAACACTACACAAATACGCCCACAGCACTTCAGAAACTTCATGTGTGTCCACTGGGAATGTGCGTGTTTCTAGTACCAAATATTGGTCTAATCACCAGAATATTCAACCCTACACAAATACGCCCACAGCACTTCAGAATCTTCATGTGTATCCATTGACAATGTGCGTGGTGCTAGTACCAAATATTGGTCTTAGAACCACCATATCCAACACTACACAAATACGCCCACAGCTCTTCAAAAACCTCATGTGTCCACTGGAAATGTACGTGGTGGTAGTGCCAGATATTGATATTAGCACCAGCATATCCAACACTACACAAATACGCCCACAGCACTTCAGAAACATCATGTGTCCATTGGGAATGTGTGTGGTGCTAGTGACAAATATTGGTCTTAGAACCACTATATCCAACACTACACAAATACGCCCACAGCACTTCAGAAACTTCATGTGTATCCAATGACAATGTGCGTGGTGCTAGTGCCAAATATTTGTATTAGCACCAGTATATCCAATAGTACACAAATACGCCCACAGCACTTCAAAAACTTCATGCGAGTCCACTGGGAATGGGCATGGTGCTAGTGCCAAATTTTGGTCTTAGAACCACCATATCCAACACTACACAAATATGCCCACAGAATTTTAGAAACTTCATTTGTGTCCACTGGGAATGTGCGTGGTGCTATTGCGAAATATTGGTCTTAACACTAGCATATTTAACAATACACAGATTCACCCACAACACTTCAGAAACTTCATGTGTGTCCACTGGGAATGTGCGTGTTTCTAGTACCAAATATTGGTCTAATCACCAGAATATTCAACCCTACACAAATACGCCCACAGCACTTCAGAATCTTCATGTGTATCCATTGACAATGTGCGTGGTGCTAGTACCAAATATTGGTCTTAGAACCACCATATCCAACACTACACAAATACGCCCACAGCTCTTCAAAAACCTCATGTGTCCACTGGAAATGTACGTGGTGGTAGTGTCAGATATTGATATTAGCACCAGCATATCCAACACTACACAAATACGCCCACAGCACTTCAGAAACATCATGTGTCCACTGGGAATGTGTGTGGTGCTAGTGACAAATATTGGTCTTAGAACCACTATATCAAACACTACACAAATACGCCCACAGCACTTCAGAAACTTCATGTGTATCCAATGACAATGTGCGTGGTGCTAGTACCAAATATTGGTCTTAGAACCACCATATCCAACACTACACAAATACGCCCACAGCTCTTCAAAAACCTCATGTGTCCACTGGAAATGTACGTGGTGGTAGTGCCAGATATTGATATTAGCACCAGCATATCCAACACTACACAAATACGCCCACAGCACTTCAGAAACTTCATGTGTATCCATTGACAATGTGCGTGGTGCTAGTACCAAATATTGGACTTAGAACCACCATATCCAACTCTACACAAACACGCCCACAGCTCTTCAGAAACCTCATGTGTGTCCACTGGGTATGTGCGTTGTTCTAGTGCCAAATATTGGTTTTAGAACCACCATATCAAACACTACACAAATATGCCCACAGCATTTTAGAAACTTCATTTGTGTCCACTGGGAATGTGCGTGGTGCTATTGCGAAATATTGGTCTAAACACTAGCATATTTAACAATACACAGATTCACCCACAACACTTCAGAAACTTCATGTGTGTCCACTGGGAATGTGCGTGTTTCTATTACCAAATATTGGTCTAATCACCAGCATATTCAACCCTACACAAATACGCCCACAGCACTTCAGAATCTTCATGTGTATCCATTGACAATGTGCGTGGTGCTAGTACCAAATATTGGACTTAGAACCACCATATCCAACACTACACAAATACGCCCACAGCTCTTCAAAAACCTCACGTGTGTCCACTGGAAATGTACGTGGTGGTAGTGCCAGATATTGATATTAGCACCTGCATATCCAACACTACACAAATATGCCCACAGCACTACAGAAACTTAATGTGCTTCCACTGGGAATGTGCGTGGTGCTAATGCCAAATATTGGTCTTAACACCAGCATATTTAACACTACACAGATATGCCCGCAACACTTCAGAAACTTCATGTGTGGGAATGTGCGTGGTGCTAGTACCAAATTTTGGTGTTAGAACCACCATAACCAAAACTACATAAATACGCCCACAGCTCTTCAGAAACCTCATGTGTGTCCACTGGAAATGTACGTGGTGCTAGTACCAAATATTGGTCTTAGAAACAACAGATCCAACACTACACAAATACGCCCACAGCACTTCAGAAATTTCATGTGTGTCCACTGGGAATGTGCGTGGTGTTAGTGCCAAATATTGGCATTAGCACCAACATATCCAATAGTACACAAATACGCCCACAGCACTTCAGAAACGTCATGTGTATCCACTGACAATGTGCGTGGTGCTAGTTATAAATATTGGTGTTAGAAACACCATATCCAACACTACACAAATACGCCCACAATATTTCATAAACTTCATGTGTGTCCACTGGGAATGTGCGTGGTGCTAGTACCAAATATTGGTCTAATCACCAGCATATTCAACCCTACACAAATACGCCCACAGCACTTCAGAATCTTCATGTGTATCCATTGACAATGTGCGTGGTGCTAGTACCAAATATTGGTCTTAGAACCACCATATCCAACACTACACAAATACGCCCACAGCACTTTAGAAACTTCATGTGTGTCCACTGGGAATGTGCGTGGTGCTTGTGCCAAATATTGGCATTAGCACCAACATATCCAATAGTACATAAATACGCCCACAGCACTTCAGAAACGTCATGTGTATCCACTGACAATGTGCGTGGTGCTAGTTCCAAATATTGGTTTTAGAAACACCATATCCAACACTACACAAATACGCCCACAGCACTTCAGAAACGTCATGCGCGTCCACTGGGAATGTGCGTGGTGCTAGTGCCAAATTTTGGTCTTAGAAACACCATATCCAACACTACACAGATACGCCCACAACACTTCAAAAACTTCATGTGTGGGAATATGCGTGGTGCCTGTACCAAATATTAGTCTTAGAACCACCATATCCAACAGTACACAAATACGTCCACAGTACTTCAGAAACTTCATGTGTGTCCACTTTGAATGTGCGTGATGCTAGTGCCAAATATTGGTATTAGCACCAGCATATCCAACACTACACAAATACGCCCATAGCACTTCAGAAACTTCATGCGTGTCCACTGGGAATGTGCATGGTGCTAGTGCCAAATTTTGGTGTTAGAACCACCATATCCAACACTACACAAATACGCCCACAGCTCTTCAAAAACCTCATGTGTGTCCACTGGAAATGTACGTGGTGCTAGTACCAAATATTGGTCTTAGAAACAACAGATGCAACACTACACAAATACGCCCACAGCACTTCAGAAACTTCATGTGTGTCCACTGGGAATGTGCGTGGTGCTAGTACCAAATATTGGTCTTAGAACCACCATATCCAACACTACACAAATACGCCCACAGCTCTTCAGAAACCTCATGTGTGTCCACTGGAAATGTACGTGGTGCTAGTACCAAATATTGGTCTTAGAAACAACAGATCCAACACTACACAAATACGCCCACAGCACTTCAGAAACTTCATGTGTGTCCACTGGGAATGTGCTTGGTGCTTGTGCCAAATATTGGCATTAGCACCAACATATCAAATAGTGCACAAATACGCCCACAGCACTTCAGAAACGTTATGTGTATCCACTGACAGTGTGCGTTGTGCTAGTTCCAAATATTGGTCTTAGAAACACCATATCCAACACTACACAAATACGCCAACAGCACTTCAGAAACTTCATGCGCGTCCACTAGGAATGTGCGTGGTGCTAGTGCCAAATATTGGTCTTAGAAACACCATATCCAACACTACACAAATACGCCCACAGCACTACAGAAACTTCATGTGTCCACTGGGAATGTGCGTGGTGCTAGTGACAAATATTGGTCTTAGAACCACCATATCCAACACTACACAAATATGCCCACAGCACTACAGAAACTTAATGTGCTTCCACTGGGAATGTGTGTGGTGCTAGTGACAAATATTGGTCTTAGAACCACTATATCCAACACTACACAAATACGTCCACAGTACTTCAGAAACTTCATGTGTATCCAATGACAATGTGCGTGGTGCTAGTGCTAAATATTTGTATTAGCACCAGTATATCCAATAGTACACAAATACGCCCACAGCACTTCAAAAACAGCATGCGAGTTCACTGGGAATGTGCATGGTGCTAGTGCCAAATATTGGTCTTAGAACCACCATATCCAACACTACACAAATACGCCCACAGCTCTTCAAAAACCTCATGTGTCCACTGGAAATGTACGTGGTGGTAGTGCCAGATATTGATATTAGCACCAGCATATCCAACACTACACAAATACGCCCACAGCACTTCAGAAACTTCATGTGTGTCCACTGGGAATGTGCGTGGTGCTAGTGACAAATATTGGTCTTAGAACCACCATATCCAACACTACACAAATATGCCCACAGCACTACAGAAACTTAATGTGCTTCCACTGGGAATGTGCGTGGTGCTAATGCCAAATATTGGTCTTAACACCAGCATATTTAACACTATACAGATATGCCCGCAACACTTCAGAAACTTCATGTGTGGGAATGTGCGTGGTGCTAGTACCAAATATTAGTCTTAGAACCACCATATCCAACAGTACACAAATACGTCCACAGAACTACAGAAACTTCATGTGTGTCCACTTTGAATGTGCGTGGTGCTCGTGCTAGTGCCAAATATTGGTATTAGCACCAGCGTATCCAACACTACACAAATACGCCCACAGTACTTCAGAAACTTCCTGTGTGTCCACTTTGAATGTGCGTGGTGCTAGTGCCAACTATTGGTATTAGCACCAGCATATCCAATAGTACACAAATACGCCCACAGCACTACAGAAACTTCATGCGTGTCCACTGGGAATGTGCGTGGTGCTAGTGCCAAATATTTGTATTAGCACCAGTATATCCAATAGTACACAAATACGTCCACAGCACTTCAAAAACTTCATGCGAGTCCACTGGGAATGTGCATGGTGCTAGTGCCAAATTTTGGTCTTAGAACCACCATATCCAACACTACACAAATACGCCCACAGCTCTTCAAAAACCTCACGTGTGTCCACTGGAAATGTACGTGGTGGTAGTGCCAGATATTGATATTAGCACCAGCATATCCAACACTACACAAATACGCCCACAGCACTTCAGCAACTTCATGTGTATCCATTGACAATGTGCGTGGTGCTAGTACCAAATATTGGTCTTACAACCACCATATCCAATTCTACACAAACACGCCCACAGCTCTTCAGAAACCTCATGTGTGTCCACTGGGTATGTGCGTGGTGCTAGTGCCAAATATTGGTTTTAGAACCACCATATCAAACACTACACAAATATGCCCACAGCATTTTAGAAACTTCATTTGTGTCCACTGGGAATGTGCGTGGTGCTATTGCGAAATATTGGTCTTAACACTAGCATATTTAACAATACACAGATTCACCCACAACACTTCAGAAACTTCATGTGTGTCCACTGGGAATGTGCGTGTTGCTAGTACCAAATATTGGTCTAATCACCAGCATATTCAACCCTACAAAAATACGCCCACAGCACTACAGAATCTTCATGTGTATCCATTGACAATGTACGTGGTGGTAGTGCCAGATATTGATATTAGCACCAGCATATCCAACACTACACAAATACGCCCACAGCACTTCAGAAACTTCATGTGTGTCCACTGGGAATGTGCGTGGTGCTAGTGACAAATATTGGTCTTAGAACCACCATATCCAACACTACACAAATATGCCCACAGCACTACAGAAACTTAATGTGCTTCCACTGGGAATGTGCGTGGTGCTAATGCCAAATATTGGTCTTAACACCAGCATATTTAACACTACACAGATATGCCCGCAACACTTCAGAAACTTCATGTGTGGGAATGTGCGTGGTGCTAGTACCAAATATTAGTCTTAGAACCACCATATCCAACAGTACACAAATACGTCCACAGAACTACAGAAACTTCATGTGTGTCCACTTTGAATGTGCGTGGTGCTCGTGCTAGTGCCAAATATTGGTATTAGCACCAGCGTATCCAACACTACACAAATACGCCCACAGTACTTCAGAAACTTCCTGTGTGTCCACTTTGAATGTGCGTGGTGCTAGTGCCAACTATTGGTATTAGCACCAGCATATCCAATAGTACACAAATACGCCCACAGCACTACAGAAACTTCATGCGTGTCCACTGGGAATGTGCGTGGTGCTAGTGCCAAATATTTGTATTAGCACCAGTATATCCAATAGTACACAAATACGTCCACAGCACTTCAAAAACTTCATGCGAGTCCACTGGGAATGTGCATGGTGCTAGTGCCAAATTTTGGTCTTAGAACCACCATATCCAACACTACACAAATACGCCCACAGCTCTTCAAAAACCTCACGTGTGTCCACTGGAAATGTACGTGGTGGTAGTGCCAGATATTGATATTAGCACCAGCATATCCAACACTACACAAATACGCCCACAGCACTTCAGCAACTTCATGTGTATCCATTGACAATGTGCGTGGTGCTAGTACCAAATATTGGTCTTAGAAACACCATATCCAACACTACACAGATACGCCCACAACACTTAAAAAACTTCATGTGTGGGAATGTGCGTGGTGCTAGTACCAAATATTAGTCTTAGAACCACCATATCAAACAGTACACAAATACGTCCACAGTACTTCAGAAACTTCATGTGTGTCCACTTTGAATGTGCGTGGTGCTAGTGCCAAATATTGGTATTAGCACCAGCATATCCAACACTACACAAATACGCCCACAGCACTTCAGAAACTTCATGTGTGTCCACTCTGAATGTGCGTGGTGCTAGTGCCAAATATTTGTATTAGCACCAGCATATCCAACACTACACAAATACGCCCAGAGCACTTCAGAAACTTCATGCGTGTCCACTGGGAATGTGCATGGTGCTAGTGCCAAATTTTGGTGTTAGAACCACCATATCCAACACTACACAAATATGCCCACAGCACTACAGAAACTTAATGTGCTTCCACTGGGAATGTGCGTGGTGCTAATGCCAAATATTGGTCTTAACACCAGCATATTTAACACTACACAGATATGCCCGCAACACTTCAGAAACTTCATGTGTGGGAATGTGCGTGGTGCTAGTACCAAATATTAGTCTTAGAACCACCATATCCAACACTACACAAATACGTCCACAGCACTACAGAAACTTCATGTGTGTCCACTTTGAATGTGCGTGGTGCTCGTGCTAATGCCAAATATTGGTATTAGCACCAGCGTATCCAACACTACACAAATACGCCCACAGTACTTCAGAAACTTCCTGTGTGTCCACTTTGAATGTGCGTGGTGCTAGTGCCAACTATTGGTATTAGCACCAGCATATCCAATAGTACACAAATACGCCCACAGCACTACAGAAACTTCATGCGTGTCCACTGGGAATGTGCGTGGTGCTAGTGCCAAATATTTGTATTAGCACCAGTATATCCAATAGTACACAAATACGTCCACAGCACTTCAAAAACTTCATGCGAGTCCACTGGGAATGTGCATGGTGCTAGTGCCAAATTTTGGTCTTAGAACCACCATATCCAACACTACACAAATACGCCCACAGCTCTTCAAAAACCTCACGTGTGTCCACTGGAAATGTACGTGGTGGTAGTGCCAGATATTGATATTAGCACCAGCATATCCAACACTACACAAATACGCCCACAGCACTTCAGCAACTTCATGTGTATCCATTGACAATGTGCGTGGTGCTAGTACCAAATATTGGTCTTACAACCACCATATCCAATTCTACACAAACACGCCCACAGCTCTTCAGAAACCTCATGTGTGTCCACTGGGTATGTGCGTGGTGCTAGTGCCAAATATTGGTTTTAGAACCACCATATCAAACACTACACAAATATGCCCACAGCATTTTAGAAACTTCATTTGTGTCCACTGGGAATGTGCGTGGTGCTATTGCGAAATATTGGTCTTAACACTAGCATATTTAACAATACACAGATTCACCCACAACACTTCAGAAACTTCATGTGTGTCCACTGGGAATGTGCGTGTTGCTAGTACCAAATATTGGTCTAATCACCAGCATATTCAACCCTACAAAAATACGCCCACAGCACTACAGAATCTTCATGTGTATCCATTGACAATGTGCGTGGTGCTAGTACCAAATATTGGTCTTAGAACCACCATATCCAACACTACACAAATACGCCCACAGCTCTTCAAAAACCTCATGTGTCCACTGGAAATGTACGTGGTGGTAGTGCCAGATATTGATATTAGCACCAGCATATCCAACACTACACAAATACGCCCACAGCACTTCAGAAACTTCATGTGTGTCCACTGGGAATGTGCGTGGTGCTAGTGACAAATATTGGTCTTAGAACCACCATATCCAACACTACACAAATATGCCCACAGCACTACAGAAACTTAATGTGCTTCCACTGGGAATGTGCGTGGTGCTAATGCCAAATATTGGTCTTAACACCAGCATATTTAACACTACACAGATATGCCCGCAACACTTCAGAAACTTCATGTGTGGGAATGTGCGTGGTGCTAGTACCAAATATTAGTCTTAGAACCACCATATCCAACAGTACACAAATACGTCCACAGAACTACAGAAACTTCATGTGTGTCCACTTTGAATGTGCGTGGTGCTCGTGCTAGTGCCAAATATTGGTATTAGCACCAGCGTATCCAACACTACACAAATACGCCCACAGTACTTCAGAAACTTCCTGTGTGTCCACTTTGAATGTGCGTGGTGCTAGTGCCAACTATTGGTATTAGCACCAGCATATCCAATAGTACACAAATACGCCCACAGCACTACAGAAACTTCATGCGTGTCCACTGGGAATGTGCGTGGTGCTAGTGCCAAATATTTGTATTAGCACCAGTATATCCAATAGTACACAAATACGTCCACAGCACTTCAAAAACTTCATGCGAGTCCACTGGGAATGTGCATGGTGCTAGTGCCAAATTTTGGTCTTAGAACCACCATATCCAACACTACACAAATACGCCCACAGCTCTTCAAAAACCTCACGTGTGTCCACTGGAAATGTACGTGGTGGTAGTGCCAGATATTGATATTAGCACCAGCATATCCAACACTACACAAATACGCCCACAGCACTTCAGCAACTTCATGTGTATCCATTGACAATGTGCGTGGTGCTAGTACCAAATATTAGTCTTAGAACCACCATATCAAACAGTACACAAATACGTCCACAGTACTTCAGAAACTTCATGTGTGTCCACTTTGAATGTGCGTGGTGCTAGTGCCAAATATTGGTATTAGCACCAGCATATCCAACACTACACAAATACGCCCACAGCACTTCAGAAACTTCATGTGTGTCCACTCTGAATGTGCGTGGTGCTAGTGCCAAATATTTGTATTAGCACCAGCATATCCAACACTACACAAATACGCCCAGAGCACTTCAGAAACTTCATGCGTGTCCACTGGGAATGTGCATGGTGCTAGTGCCAAATTTTGGTGTTAGAACCACCATATCCAACACTACACAAATATGCCCACAGCACTACAGAAACTTAATGTGCTTCCACTGGGAATGTGCGTGGTGCTAATGCCAAATATTGGTCTTAACACCAGCATATTTAACACTACACAGATATGCCCGCAACACTTCAGAAACTTCATGTGTGGGAATGTGCGTGGTGCTAGTACCAAATATTAGTCTTAGAACCACCATATCCAACAGTACACAAATACGTCCACAGCACTACAGAAACTTCATGTGTGTCCACTTTGAATGTGCGTGGTGCTCGTGCTAGTGCCAAATATTGGTATTAGCACCAGCGTATCCAACACTACACAAATACGCCCACAGTACTTCAGAAACTTCCTGTGTGTCCACTTTGAATGTGCGTGGTGCTAGTGCCAACTATTGGTATTAGCACCAGCATATCCAATAGTACACAAATACGCCCACAGCACTACAGAAACTTCATGCGTGTCCACTGGGAATGTGCATGGTGCTAGTTCCAAATTTTGGTCTTAAAACCACCATATCCAACAGTACACAAATACGTCCACAGTACTTCAGAAACTTCCTGTGTGTCCACTTTGAATGTGCGTGGTGCTAGTACCAAATATTAGTCTTAGAACCACCATATCCAACAGTACACAAATACGTCCACAGCACTACAGAAACTTCATGTGTGTCTACTTTGAATGTGCGTGGTGCTCGTGCTAGTGCCAAATATTAGTATTAGCACCAGCGTATCCAACACTACACAAATACGCTCACAGTACTTAAGAAACTTCCTGTGTGTCCACTTTGAATGTGCGTGGTGCTAGTGCCAACTATTGGTATTAGCACCAGCATATCCAATAGTACACAAATACGCCCACAGCACTACAGAAACTTCATGCGTGTCCACTGGGAATGTGCATGGTGCTAGTGCCAAATTTTGGTCTTAAAACCACCATATCCAACAGTATACAAATACGCCCACAGCTCTTCAAAAACCTCATGTGTGTCCACTGGAAATGTACGTGGTGGTAGTGCCAGATATTGATATTAGCACCAGCATATCCAACACTACACAAATACGCCCACAGCACTTCAGAAACGTCATGTGTCCACTGGGAATGTGCGTGGTGTTAGTGCCAAATATTGGTCTTAGAACCACTATATCGAACAGTACACAAATACGCCCACATGCAGCACTTCAGAAACTTCATGTGTCCACTGGGAATGTGCGTGGTGCTATTGCCAAATATTTGTATTAGCACCAGCATATCCAACACTACACAAATACGCCCACAGCACTTCAGAAACTTAATGTGTGTCCACTGGGAATGTGCATGGTACTAGTGACAAATATTGGTCTTAGAACCACCATACCCAATACTACACAAATATGCCCACAGCACTACAGAAACTTAATGTGCTTCCACTGGGAATGTGCGTGGTGCTAATGCCAAATATTGGTCTTAACACCAGCATATTTAACACTACACAGATATGCCCGCAACACTTCAGAAACTTCATGTGTGGGAATGTGCGTGGTGCTAGTACCAAATATTAGTCTTAGAACCACCATATCCAACAGTGCACAAATACGTCCACAGTACTTCAGAAACTTCCTGTGTGTCCACTTTGAATGTGCGTGGTGCTAGTGCCAAATATTTGTATTAGCACCAGTATATCCAATAGTACACAAATACGTCCACAGCACTTCAAAAACTTCATGCGAGTCCACTGGGATTGTGCATGGTGCTAGTACCAAATTTTGGTCTTAGAACCACCATATCCAACACTACACAAATACGCCCACAGCTCTTCAAAAACCTCACGTGTGTCCACTGGAAATGTACGTGTTGGTAGTGCCAGATATTGATATTAGCACCAGCATATCCAACACTACACAAATACGCCCACAGCACTTCACCAACTTCATGTGTATCCATTGACAATGTGCGTGGTGCTAGTACCAAATATTGGTCTTAGAAACACCATATCCAACACTACACAGATACGCCCACAACACTTAAGAAACTTCATGTGTGGGAATGTGCGTGGTGCTAGTACCAAATATTAGTCTTAGAACCACCATATCCAACAGTACACAAATACGTCCACAGTACTTCAGAAACTTCATGTGTGTCCACTTTGAATGTGCGTGGTGCTAGTGCCAAATATTGGTATTAGCACCAGCATATCCAACACTACACAAATACGCCCACAGCACTTCAGAAACTTCATGTGTGTCCACTCTGAATGTGCGTGGTGCTAGTGCCAAATATTTGTATTAGCACCAGCGTATCCAACACTACACAAATACGCTCACAGTACTTAAGAAACTTCCTGTGTGTCCACTTTGAATGTGCGTGGTGCTAGTGCCAACTATTGGTATTAGCACCAGCATATCCAATAGTACACAAATACGCCCACAGCACTACAGAAACTTCATGCGTGTCCACTGGGAATGTGCATGGTGCTAGTGCCAAATTTTGGTCTTAAAACCACCATATCCAACAGTATACAAATACGCCCACAGCTCTTCAAAAACCTCATGTGTGTCCACTGGAAATGTACGTGGTGGTGTTGCCAGATATTGATATTAGCACCAGCATATCCAACACTACACAAATACGCCCACAGCACTTCAGAAACGTCATGTGTCCACTGGGAATGTGCGTGGTGTTAGTGCCAAATATTAGTCTTAGAACCACCATATCCAACAGTGCACAAATACGTCCACAGTACTTCAGAAACTTCCTGTGTGTCCACTTTGAATGTGCGTGGTGCTAGTGCCAAATATTTGTATTAGCACCAGTATATCCAATAGTACACAAATACGTCCACAGCACTTCAAAAACTTCATGCGAGTCCACTGGGATTGTGCATGGTGCTAGTACCAAATTTTGGTCTTAGAACCACCATATCCAACACTACACAAATACGCCCACAGCTCTTCAAAAACCTCACGTGTGTCCACTGGAAATGTACGTGTTGGTAGTGCCAGATATTGATATTAGCACCAGCATATCCAACACTACACAAATACGCCCACAGCACTTCACCAACTTCATGTGTATCCATTGACAATGTGCGTGGTGCTAGTACCAAATATTGGTCTTAGAAACACCATATCCAACACTACACAGATACGCCCACAACACTTAAGAAACTTCATGTGTGGGAATGTGCGTGGTGCTAGTACCAAATATTAGTCTTAGAACCACCATATCCAACAGTACACAAATACGTCCACAGTACTTCAGAAACTTCATGTGTGTCCACTTTGAATGTGCGTGGTGCTAGTGCCAAATATTGGTATTAGCACCAGCATATCCAACACTACACAAATACGCCCACAGCACTTCAGAAACTTCATGTGTGTCCACTCTGAATGTGCGTGGTGCTAGTGCCAAATATTTGTATTAGCACCAGCGTATCCAACACTACACAAATACGCTCACAGTACTTAAGAAACTTCCTGTGTGTCCACTTTGAATGTGCGTGGTGCTAGTGCCAACTATTGGTATTAGCACCAGCATATCCAATAGTACACAAATACGCCCACAGCACTACAGAAACTTCATGCGTGTCCACTGGGAATGTGCATGGTGCTAGTGCCAAATTTTGGTCTTAAAACCACCATATCCAACAGTATACAAATACGCCCACAGCTCTTCAAAAACCTCATGTGTGTCCACTGGAAATGTACGTGGTGGTGTTGCCAGATATTGATATTAGCACCAGCATATCCAACACTACACAAATACGCCCACAGCACTTCAGAAACGTCATGTGTCCACTGGGAATGTGCGTGGTGTTAGTGCCAAATATTGGTCTTAGAACCACTATATCCAACAGTACACAAATACGCCCACATGCAGCACTTCAGAAACTTCATGTGTCCACTGGGAATGTGCGTGGTGCTATTGCCAAATATTTGTATTAGCACCAGCATATCCAACACTACACAAATACGCCCACAGCACTTCAGAAACTTAATGTGTGTCCACTGGGAATGTGCATGGTACTAGTGACAAATATTGGTCTTAGAACCACCATACCCAATACTACACAAATATGCCCACAGCCCTACAGAAACTTAATGTGCTTCCACTGGGAATGTGCGTGGTGCTAATGCCAAATATTGGTCTTAACACCAGCATATTTAACACTACACAGATATGCCCGCAACACTTCAGAAACTTCATGTGTGGGAATGTGCGTGGTGCTAGTACCAAATATTAGTCTTAGAACCACCATATCCAACAGTACACAAATACGTCCACAGCACTACAGAAACTTCATGTGTGTCCACTTTGAATGTGCGTGGTGCTCGTGCTAGTGCCAAATATTGGTATTAGCACCAGCGTATCCAACACTACACAAATACGCCCACAGTACTTCAGAAACTTCCTGTGTGTCCACTTTGAATGTGCGTGGTGCTAGTGCCAACTATTGGTATTAGCACCAGCATATCCAATAGTACACAAATACGCCCACAGCACTACAGAAACTTCATGCGTGTCCACTGGGAATGTGCATGGTGCTAGTGCCAAATTTTGGTCTTAAAACCACCATATCCAACAGTATACAAATACGCCCACAGCTCTTCAAAAACCTCATGTGTGTCCACTGGAAATGTACGTGGTGGTAGTGCCAGATATTGATATTAGCACCAGCATATCCAACACTACACAAATACGCCCACAGCACTTCAGAAACGTCATGTGTCCACTGGGAATGTGCGTGGTGTTAGTGCCAAATATTGGTCTTAGAACCACTATATCCAACAGTACACAAATACGCCCACATGCAGCACTTCAGAAACTTCATGTGTCCACTGGGAATGTGCGTGGTGCTATTGCCAAATATTTGTATTAGCACCAGCATATCCAACACTACACAAATACGCCCACAGCACTTCAGAAACTTAATGTGTGTCCACTGGGAATGTGCATGGTACTAGTGACAAATATTGGTCTTAGAACCACCATACCCAATACTACACAAATATGCCCACAGCACTACAGAAACTTAATGTGCTTCCACTGGGAATGTGCGTGGTGCTAATGCCAAATATTGGTCTTAACACCAGCATATTTAACACTACACAGATATGCCCGCAACACTTCAGAAACTTCATGTGTGGGAATGTGCGTGGTGCTAGTACCAAATATTAGTCTTAGAACCACCATATCCAACAGTACACAAATACGTCCACAGTACTTCAGAAACTTCCTGTGTGTCCACTTTGAATGTGCGTGGTGCTAGTGCCAAATATTTGTATTAGCACCAGTATATCCAATAGTACACAAATACGTCCACAGCACTTCAAAAACTTCATGCGAGTCCACTGGGAATGTGCATGGTGCTAGTGCCAAATTTTGGTCTTAGAACCACCATATCCAACACTACACAAATACGCCCACAGCTCTTCAAAAACCTCACGTGTGTCCACTGGAAATGTACGTGGTGGTAGTGCCAGATATTGATATTAGCACCAGCATATCCAACACTACACAAATACGCCCACAGCACTTCAGCAACTTCATGTGTATCCATTGACAATGTGCGTGGTGCTAGTACCAAATATTGGTCTTAGAAACACCATATCCAACACTACACAGATACGCCCACAACACTTAAGAAACTTCATGTGTGGGAATGTGCGTGGTGCTAGTACCAAATATTAGTCTTAGAACCACCATATCCAACAGTACACAAATACGTCCACAGTACTTCAGAAACTTCATGTGTGTCCACTTTGAATGTGCGTGGTGCTAGTGCCAAATATTGGTATTAGCACCAGCATATCCAACACTACACAAATACGCCCACAGCACTTCAGAAACTTCATGTGTGTCCACTCTGAATGTGCGTGGTGCTAGTGCCAAATATTTGTATTAGCACCAGCATATCCAACACTACACAAATACGCCCAGAGCACTTCAGAATCTTCATGCGTGTCCACTGGGAATGTGCATGGTGCTAGTGCCAAATTTTGGTGTTAGAACCACCATATCCAACACTACACAAATACGCCCACAGCTCTTCAGAAACCTCATGTGTGTTCACTGGAAATGTATGTGGTGCTAGTACCAAATATTGGTCTTAGAAACAACAGATGCAACACTACACAAATGTGCCCACAGCACTTCAGAAACTTCATGTGTGTCCACTGGGAATGTGCGTGGTGCTAGTGCCAAATATTGGCATTAGCACCAGCATATCCAATAGTACACAAATACGTCCACAACACTTCAGAAACGTTATGTGTATCCACTGACAATGTGCGTGGTGCTAGTTCCAAATATTGGTCTTAGAAACACCATATCCAACACTACACAAATACGCCCACAATGCTTCAGAAACTTCATGTGTGTCCACTGGGAATGTGCGTGGTGCTATTGCGAAATATTGGTCTTAGAAACAACAGATCCAACACTACACAAATACGCCCACAGCACTTCAGAAACTTCATGTGTGTCCACTGGGAATGTGCGTGGTGCTTGTGCCAAATATTGGCATTAGCACCAACATATCCAATAGTGCACAAATACGCCCACAGCTCTTCAGAAACGTCATGTGTATCCACTGACAATGTGCGTGGTGCTAGTTCCAAATATTGGTCTTAGAAACACCATATCCAACACTACACAAATACGCCCACAGCACTTCAGAAACTTCATGCGCGTCCACTGGGAAATTGCGTGGTGCTAGTGCCAAATATTGGTCTTAGAAACACCATATCCAACACTACACAGATACGCCCATAACACTTCAGAAACTTCATGTGTGTCCACTGGGAATGTACGTGTTGCTAGTACCAAATATTGGTCTAATCACCAGCATATTCAACTCTACACAAATACGCCCACAGCACTTCAGAATCTTCATGTGTATCCATTGACAATGTGCGTGGTGCTAGTACCAAATATTGGTCTTAGAACCACCATATCCAACACTACACAAATTCGCCCAAAGCTCTTCAGAAGCCTCGTGTGTCCACTGGAAATGTACGTGGTGGTAGTGCAAGATATTGATATTAGCACCAGCATATCCAACACTACACAAATACGCCCACAGCTCTTCAGAAACCTCATGTGTGTCCACTGGAATTGTACGTGGTGCTAGTACCAAATATTGGTCTTAGAAACAACAGATGCAACACTACACAAATACGCCCACAACACTTAAGAAACTTCATGTGTGTCCACTGGGAATGTGCGTGGTGCTTGTGCCAAATATTGGCATTAGCACCAACATATCCAATAGTGCACAAATACGCCCACAGCACTTCAGAAACGTTATGTGTATCCACTGACAGTGTGCGTGGTACTAGTTCCAAATATTGGTCTTAGAAACACCATATCCAACACTACACAAATACGCCAACAGCACTTCAGAAACTTCATGCGCGTCCACTGGGAATGTGCGTGGTGCTAGTGCCAAATATTGGTCTTAGAAACACCATATCCAACACTACACAAATACGCCCACAGCACTTCAGAAACATCATGTGTCCACTGGGAATGTGCGTGGTGCTAGTGACAAATATTGGTCTTAGAACCACCATATCCAACACTACACAAATATGCCCACAGCACTACAGAAACTTAATGTGCTTCCACTGGGAATGTGTGTGGTGTAAGTGACAAATATTGGTCTTAGAACCACTATATCCAGCACTACACAAATACGTCCACAGCACTTCAGAAACTTCATGTGTATCCAATGACAATGTGCGTGGTGCTAGTGCTAAATATTTGTATTAGCACCAGTATATCCAATAGTACACAAATACGCCCACAGCACTTCAAAAACTTCATGCGAGTCCACTGGGAATGTGCATGGTGCTAGTGCCAAATTTTGGTCTTAGAACCACCATATGCAACACTACACAAATACGCCCACAGCTCTTCAAAAACCTCATGTGTGTCCACTGGAAATGTACGTGGTGGTAGTGCCAGATATTGATATTAGCACCAGCATATCCAACACTACACAAATACGCCCACATCACTTTAGAAACTTCATGTGTCCACTGGGAATGTGTGTGGTGCTAGTGCCAAATTTTGGTCTTAGAACCACTATATCCAACACTACACAAATACGCCCACAGCACTTCAGAAACCTCATGTGTATCCAATGACAATGTGCGTGGTGCTAGTGCAAAATATTTGTATTAGCACCAGCATATCCAACACTACACAAATACGCCCACAGCACTTAAGAAACTTCATGTGTGTCCACTGGGAATGTGCGTGGTGCTAGTGACAAATATTGTTCTTAGAACCACCATATCCAACACTACACAAATATGCCCACAGCACTACAGAAACTTAATGTGCTTCCACTGGGAATGTGCGTGGTGCTAATGCCAAATATTGGTCTTAACACCAGCATATTTAACACTACACAGATATGCCCGCAACACTTCAGAAACTTCATGTGTGGGAATGTGCGTGGTGCTAGTACCAAATATTAGTCTTAGAACCACCATATCCAACAGTACACAAATACGTCCACAGTACTTCAGAAACTTCATGTGTGTCCACTTTGAATGTGCGTGGTGCTAGTGCCAAATATTTGTATTAGCACCAGTATATCCAATAGTACACAAATACGCCCACAGCACTTCAAAAACTTCATGCGAGTCCACTGGGAATGTGCATGGTGCTAGTGCCAAATTTTGGTGTTAGAACCACCATATCCAACACTACACAAATACGCCCACAGCTCTTCAAAAACCTCATGTGTGTCCACTAGAAATGTACGTGGTGGTAGTGCCAGATATTGATATTAGCACCAGCATATCCAACACTACACATATACGCCCACAGCACTTCAGCAACTTCATGTGTATCCATTAACAATGTGCGTGGTGCTAGTACCAAATATTGGTCTTACAACCACCATATCCAACTCTACACAAACACGCCCACAGCTCTTCAGAAACCTCATGTGTGTCCACTGGGTATGTGCGTGGTGCTAGTGCCAAATATTGGTTTTAGAACCACCATATCAAACACTACACAAATAAGCCCACAGCATTTTAGAAACTTCATTTGTGTCCACTGGGAATGTGCGTGGTGCTATTGCGAAATATTGGTCTTAACACTAGCATATTTAACAATACACAGATTCACCCACAACACTTCAGAAACTTCATGTGTGTCCACTGGGAATGTGCGTGTTGCTAGTACCAAATATTGGTCTAATCACCAGCATATTCAACCCTACAAAAATACGCCCACAGCACTACAGAATCTTCATGTGTATGCATTGACAATGTGCGTGGTGCTAGTACCAAATATTGGTCTTAGAACCACCATATCCAACACTACACAAATACGCCCACAGCTCTTCAAAAACCTCATGTGTCCACTGGAAATGTACGTGGTGGTAGTGCCAGATATTGATATTAGCACCAGCATATCCAACACTACACAAATACGCCCACAGCACTTCAGAAACTTCATGTGTGTCCACTGGGAATGTGCGTGGTGCTAGTGACAAATATAGGTCTTAGAACCACCATATCCAACACTACACAAATATGCCCACAGCACTACAGAAACTTAATGTGCTTCCACTGGGAATGTGCGTGGTGCTAATGCCAAATATTGGTCTTAACACCAGCATATTTAACACTACACAGATATGCCCGAAACACTTCAGAAACTTCATGTGTGGGAATGTGCGTGGTGCTAGTACCAAATATTAGTCTTAGAACCACCATATCCAACACTACACAAATACGTCCACAGCACTACAGAAACTTCATGTGTGTCCACTTTGAATGTGCGTGGTGCTCGTGCTAGTGCCAAATATTGGTATTAGCACCAGCGTATCCAACACTACACAAATACGCCCACAGTACTTCAGAAACTTCCTGTGTGTCCACTTTCAATGTGCGTGGTGCTAGTGCCAACTATTGGTATTAGCACCAGCATATCCAATAGTACACAAATACGCCCACAGCACTACAGAAACTTCATGCGTGTCCACTGGGAATGTGCATGGTGCTAGTGCCAAATTTTGGTCTTAAAACCACCATATCCAACAGTATACAAATACGCCCACAGCTCTTCAAAAACCTCATGTGTGTCCACTGGAAATGTACGTGGTGGTAGTGCCAGATATTGATATTAGCACCAGCATATCCAACACTACACAAATACGCCCACAGCACTTCAGAAACGTCATGTGTCCACTGCGAATGTGCGTGGTGTTAGTGCCAAATATTGGTCTTAGAACCACTATATCCAACAGTACACAAATACGCCCACATGCAGCACTTCAGAAACTTCATGTGTCCACTGGGAATGTGCGTGGTGCTATTGCCAAATATTTGTTTTAGCACCAGCATATCCAACACTACACAAATACGCCCACAGCACTTCAGAAACTTAATGTGTGTCCACTGGGAATGTGCATGGTACTAGTGACAAATATTGGTCTTAGAACCACCATACCCAATACTACACAAATATGCCCACAGCACTACAGAAACTTAATGTGCTTCCACTGGGAATGTGCGTGGTGCTAATGCCAAATATTGGTCTTAACACCAGCATATTTAACACTACACAGATATGCCCGCAACACTTCAGAAACTTCATGTGTGGGAATGTGCGTGGTGCTAGTACCAAATATTAGTCTTAGAACCACCATATCCAACAGTGCACAAATACGTCCACAGTACTTCAGAAACTTCCTGTGTGTCCACTTTGAATGTGCGTGGTGCTAGTGCCAAATATTTGTATTAGCACCAGTATATCCAATAGTACACAAATACGTCCACAGCACTTCAAAAACTTCATGCGAGTCCACTGGGAATGTGCATGGTGCTAGTGCCAAATTTTGGTCTTAGAACCACCATATCCAACACTACACAAATACGCCCACAGCTCTTCAAAAACCTCACGTGTGTCCACTGGAAATGTACGTGGTGGTAGTGCCAGATATTGATATTAGCACCAGCATATCCAACACTACACAAATACGCCCACAGCTCTTCAGCAACTTCATGTGTATCCATTGACAATGTGCGTGGTGCTAGTACCAAATATTGGTCTTAGAAACACCATATCCAACACTACACAGATACGCCCACAACACTTAAGAAACTTCATGTGTGGGAATGTGCGTGGTGCTAGTACCAAATATTAGTCTTAGAACCACCATATCCAACAGTACACAAATACGTCCACAGTACTTCAGAAACTTCATGTGTGTCCACTTTGAATGTGCGTGGTGCTAGTGCCAAATATTGGTATTAGCACCAGCATATCCAACACTACACAAATACGCCCACAGCACTTCAGAAACTTCATGTGTGTCCACTCTGAATGTGCGTGGTGCTAGTGCCAAATATTTGTATTAGCACCAGCATATCCAACACTACACAAATACGCCCAGAGCACTTCAAAAACTTCATGCGAGTCCACTGGGAATGTGCATGGTGCTAGTGCCAAATTTTGGTGTTAGAACCACCGTATCCAACACTACACAAATACGCCCACAGCTCTTCAAAAACCTCACGTGTGTCCACTGGAAATGTACGTGGTGGTAGTGCCAGATATTGATATTAGCACCAGCATATCCAACACTACACAAATACGCCCACAGCTCATCAGCAACTTCATGTGTATCCATTGACAATGTGCGTGGTTCTAGTACCAAATATTGGTCTTAGAAACACCATATCCAACACTACACAGATACGCCCACAACACTTAAGAAACTTCATGTGTGGGAATGTGCGTGGTGCTAGTACCAAATATTAGTCTTAGAACCACCATATCCAACAGTACACAAATACGCCCAGAGCACTTCAGAAACTTCATGTGTGTCCACTCTGAATGTGCGTGGTGCTAGTGCCAAATATTTGTATTAGCACCAGCATATCCAACACTACACAAATACGCCCAGAGCACTTCAGAAACTTCATGCGTGTCCACTGGGAATGTGCATGGTGCTAGTGCCAAATTTTGGTGTTAGAACCACCATATCCAACACTACACAAATACGCCCACAGCTCTTCAGAAACCTCATGTGTGTTCACTGGAAATGTACGTGGTGCTAGTACCAAATATTGGTCTTAGAAACAACAGATGCAACACTACACAAATGTGCCCACAGCACTTCAGAAACTTCATGTGTGTCCACTGGGAATGTGGGTGGTGCTAGTGCTAAATATTGGCATTAGCACCAGCATATCCAATAGTACACAAATACGTCCACAACACTTCAGAAACGTTATGTGTATCCACTGACAATGTGCGTGGTGCTAGTTCCAAATATTGGTCTTAGAAACACCATATCCAACACTACACAAATACGCCCACAATGCTTCAGAAACTTCATGTGTGTCCACTGGGAATGTGCGTGGTGCTATTGCGAAATATTGGTCTTAACACTAGCATATTTAACACTACACAGATACGTTCACAACACTTCAGAAACTTCATGTGTGTCCACTGGGAATGTGCGTGGTGCTAGTACCAAATATTGGTCTAATCACCAGCATATTCAACCCTACACAAATACGCCCACAGCACTTCAGAATCTTCATGTGTATCCATTGACAATGTGCGTGGTGCTAGTACCAAATATTGGTCTTAGAACCACCATATCCAACACTACACAAATACGTCCACAGCACTTCAAAAACTTCATGCGAGTCCACTGGGAATGTGCATGGTGCTAGTGCCAAATTTTGGTCTTAGAACCACCATATCCAACACTACACAAATACGCCCACAGCTCTTCAAAAACCTCACGTGTGTCCACTGGAAATGTACGTGGTGGTAGTGCCAGATATTGATATTAGCACCAGCATATCCAACACTACACAAATACGCCCACAGCTCTTCAGCAACTTCATGTGTATCCATTGACAATGTGCGTGGTGTTAGTACCAAATATTGGTCTTAGAAACACCATATCCAACACTACACAGATACGCCCACAACACTTAAGAAACTTCATGTGTGGGAATGTGCGTGGTGCTAGTACCAAATATTAGTCTTAGAACCACCATATCCAACAGTACACAAATACGTCCACAGTACTTCAGAAACTTCATGTGTGTCCACTTTGAATGTGCGTGGTGCTAGTGCCAAATATTGGTATTAGCACCAGCATATCCAACACTACACAAATACGCCCACAGCACTTCAGAAACTTCATGTGTGTCCACTCTGAATGTGCGTGGTGCTAGTGCCAAATATTTGTATTAGCACCAGCATATCCAACACTACACAAATACGCCCAGAGCACTTCAAAAACTTCATGCGAGTCCACTGGGAATGTGCATGGTGCTAGTGCCAAATTTTGGTGTTAGAACCACCATATCCAACACTACACAAATACGCCCACAGCTCTTCAAAAACCTCACGTGTGTCCACTGGAAATGTACGTGGTGGTAGTGCCAGATATTGATATTAGCACCAGCATATCCAACACTACACAAATACGCCCACAGCTCTTCAGCAACTTCATGTGTATCCATTGACAATGTGCGTGGTGCTAGTACCAAATATTGGTCTTAGAAACACCATATCCAACACTACACAGATACGCCCACAACACTTAAGAAACTTCATGTGTGGGAATGTGCGTGGTGCTAGTACCAAATATTAGTCTTAGAACCACCATATCCAACAGTACACAAATACGCCCACAGCACTTCAGAAACTTCATGTGTGTCCACTCTGAATGTGCGTGGTGCTAGTGCCAACTATTGGTATTAGCACCAGCATATCCAATAGCACACAAATACGCCCACAGCACTACAGAAACTTCATGCGTGTCCACTGGGAATGTGCATGGTGCTAGTGCCAAATTTTGGTCTTAAAACCACCATATCCAACACTACACAAATACACCCAAAGCTCTTGAAAAACCTCATGTGTGTCCACTGGAAATGTACGTGGTGGTAGTGCCATATATTGATATTAGCACCAGCATATCCAACACTACACAAATACGCCCACAGCACTTCAGAAACTTAATGTGTGTCCACTGCGAATGTGCATGGTGCTAGTGACAAATATTGTTCTTAGAACCACCATATCCAACACTACACAAATATGCCCACAGCACTACAGAAACTTAATGTGCTTCCACTGGGAATGTGCGTGGTGCTAATGCCAAATTTTGGTCTTAACACCAGCATATTTAACACTACACAGATATGCCCGCAACACTTCAGAAACTTCATGTGTGGGAATGTGCGTGGTGCTAGTACCAAATATTAGTCTTAGAACCACCATATCCAACAGTACACAAATACGTCCACAGTACTTCAGAAACTTCATGTGTGTCCACTTTGAATGTGCGTGGTGCTAGTGCCAAATATTTGTATTAGCACCAGTATATCCAATAGTACACAAATACGCCCACAGCACTTCAAAAACTTCATGCGAGTCCACTGGGAATGTGCATGGTGCTAGTGCCAAATTTTGGTCTTAAAACCACCATATCCAACACTACACAAATACACCCAAAGCTCTTCAAAAACCTCATGTGTGTCCACTGGAAATGTACGTGGTGGTAGTGCCATATATTGATATTAGCACCAGCATATCCAACACTACACAAATACGCCCACAGCACTTCAGAAACTTAATGTGTGTCCACTGCGAATGTGCATGGTGCTAGTGACAAATATTGTTCTTAGAACCACCATATCCAACACTACACAAATATGCCCACAGCACTACAGAAACTTAGTGTGCTTCCACTGGGAATGTGCGTGGTGCTAATGCCAAATTTTGGTCTTAACACCAGCATATTTAACACTACACAGATATGCCCGCAACACTTCAGAAACTTCATGTGTGGGAATGTGCGTGGTGCTAGTACCAAATATTAGTCTTAGAACCACCATATCCAACAGTACACAAATACGTCCACAGTACTTCAGAAACTTCATGTGTGTCCACTTTGAATGTGCGTGGTGCTAGTGCCAAATATTTGTATTAGCACCAGTATATCCAATAGTACACAAATACGCCCACAGCACTTCAAAAACTTCATGCGAGTCCACTGGGAATGTGCATGGTGCTAGTGCCAAATTTTGGTGTTAGAACCACCATATCCAACACTACACAAATACGCCCACAGCTCTTCAAAAACCTCATGTGTGTCCACTGGAAATGTACGTGGTGGTAGTGCCAGATATTGATATTAGCACCAGCATATCCAACACTACACATATACGCCCACAGCACTTCAGCAACTTCATGTGTATCCATTAACAATGTGCGTGGTGCTAGTACCAAATATTGGTCTTACAACCACCATATCCAACTCTACACAAACACGCCCACAGCTCTTCAGAAACCTCATGTGTGTCCACTGGGTATGTGCGTGGTGCTAGTGCCAAATATTGGTTTTAGAACCACCATATCAAACACTACACAAATAAGCCCACAGCATTTTAGAAACTTCATTTGTGTCCACTGGGAATGTGCGTGGTGCTATTGCGAAATATTGGTCTTAACACTAGCATATTTAACAATACACAGATTCACCCACAACACTTCAGAAACTTCATGTGTGTCCACTGGGAATGTGCGTGTTGCTAGTACCAAATATTGGTCTAATCACCAGCATATTCAACCCTACAAAAATACGCCCACAGCACTACAGAATCTTCATGTGTATGCATTGACAATGTGCGTGGTGCTAGTACCAAATATTGGTCTTAGAACCACCATATCCAACACTACACAAATACGCCCACAGCTCTTCAAAAACCTCATGTGTCCACTGGAAATGTACGTGGTGGTAGTGCCAGATATTGATATTAGCACCAGCATATCCAACACTACACAAATACGCCCACAGCACTTCAGAAACTTCATGTGTGTCCACTGGGAATGTGCGTGGTGCTAGTGACAAATATTGGTCTTAGAACCACCATATCCAACACTACACAAATATGCCCACAGCACTACAGAAACTTAATGTGCTTCCACTGGGAATGTGCGTGGTGCTAATGCCAAATATTGGTCTTAACACCAGCATATTTAACACTACACAGATATGTCCGCAACACTTCAGAAACTTCATGTGTGGGAATGTGCGTGGTGCTAGTACCAAATATTAGTCTTAGAACCACCATATCCAACACTACACAAATACGTCCACAGCACTACAGAAACTTCATGTGTGTCCACTTTGAATGTGCGTGGTGCTCGTGCTAGTGCCAAATATTGGTATTAGCACCAGCGTATCCAACACTACACAAATACGCCCACAGTACTTCAGAAACTTCCTGTGTGTCCACTTTGAATGTGCGTGGTGCTAGTGCCAACTATTGGTATTAGCACCAGCATATCCAATAGTACACAAATACGCCCACAGCACTACAGAAACTTCATGCGTGTCCACTGGGAATGTGCATGGTGCTAGTGCCAAATTTTGGTCTTAAAACCACCATATCCAACAGTATACAAATACGCCCACAGCTCTTCAAAAACCTCATGTGTGTCCACTGGAAATGTACGTGGTGGTAGTGCCAGATATTGATATTAGCACCAGCATATCCAACACTACACAAATACGCCCACAGCACTTCAGAAAAGTCATGTGTCCACTGCGAATGTGCGTGGTGTTAGTGCCAAATATTGGTCTTAGAACCACTATATCCAACAGTACACAAATACGCCCACATGCAGCACTTCAGTAACTTCATGTGTCCACTGGGAATGTGCGTGGTGCTATTGCCAAATATTTGTATTAGCACCAGCATATCCAACACTACACAAATACGCCCACAGCACTTCAGAAACTTAATGTGTGTCCACTGGGAATGTGCATGGTACTAGTGACAAATATTGGTCTTAGAACCACCATACCCAATACTACACAAATATGCCCACAGCACTACAGAAACTTAATGTGCTTCCACTGGGAATGTGCGTGGTGCTAATGCCAAATATTGGTCTTAACACCAGCATATTTAACACTACACAGATATGCCCGCAACACTTCAGAAACTTCATGTGTGGGAATGTGCGTGGTGCTAGTACCAAATATTAGTCTTAGAACCACCATATCCAACAGTGCACAAATACGTCCACAGTACTTCAGAAACTTCCTGTGTGTCCACTTTGAATGTGCGTGGTGCTAGTGCCAAATATTTGTACTAGCACCAGTATATCCAATAGTACACAAATACGTCCACAGCACTTCAAAAACTTCATGCGAGTCCACTGGGAATGTGCATGGTGCTAGTGCCAAATTTTGGTCTTAGAACCACCATATCCAACACTACACAAATACGCCCACAGCTCTTCAAAAACCTCACGTGTGTCCACTGGAAATGTACGTGGTGGTAGTGCCAGATATTGATATTAGCACCAGCATATCCAACACTACACAAATACGCCCACAGCTCTTCAGCAACTTCATGTGTATCCATTGACAATGTGCGTGGTGCTAGTACCAAATATTGGTCTTAGAAACACCATATCCAACACTACACAGATACGCCCACAACACTTAAGAAACTTCATGTGTGGGAATGTGCGTGGTGCTAGTACCAAATATTAGTCTTAGAACCACCATATCCAACAGTACACAAATACGTCCACAGTACTTCAGAAACTTCATGTGTGTCCACTTTGAATGTGCGTGGTGCTAGTGCCAAATATTTGTATTAGCACCAGCATATCCAACACTACACAAATACGCCCACAGCACTTCAGAAACTTCATGTGTGTCCACTCTGAATGTGCGTGGTGCTAGTGCCAAATATTTGTATTAGCACCAGCATATCCAACACTACACAAATACGCCCAGAGCACTTCAGAAACTTCATGCGTGTCCACTGGGAATGTGCATGGTGCTAGTGCCAAATTTTGGTGTTAGAACCACCATATCCAACACTACACAAATACGCCCACAGCTCTTCAGAAACCTCATGTGTGTTCACTGGAAATGTACGTGGTGCTAGTACCAAATATTGGTCTTAGAAACAACAGATGCAACACTACACAAATGTGCCCACAGCACTTCAGAAACTTCATGTGTGTCCACTGGGAATGTGGGTGGTGCTAGTGCTAAATATTGGCATTAGCACCAGCATATCAAATAGTACACAAATACGTCCACAACACTTCAGAAACGTTATGTGTATCCACTGACAATGTGCGTGGTGCTAGTTCCAAATATTGGTCTTAGAAACACCATATCCAACACTACACAAATACGCCCACAATGCTTCAGAAACTTCATGTGTGTCCACTGGGAATGTGCGTGGTGCTATTGCGAAATATTGGTCTTAACACTAGCATATTTAACACTACACAGATACGTTCACAACACTTCAGAAACTTCATGTGTGTCCACTGGGAATGTGCGTGGTGCTAGTACCAAATATTGGTCTAATCACCAGCATATTCAACCCTACACAAATACGCCCACAGCACTTCAGAATCTTCATGTGTATCCATTGACAATGTGCGTGGTGCTAGTACCAAATATTGGTCTTAGAACCACCAGATCCAACACTACACAAATACGTCCACAGCACTTCAAAAACTTCATGCGAGTCCACTGGGAATGTGCATGGTGCTAGTGCCAAATTTTGGTCTTAGAACCACCATATCCAACACTACACAAATACGCCCACAGCTCTTCAAAAACCTCACGTGTGTCCACTGGAAATGTACGTGGTGGTAGTGCCAGATATTGATATTAGCACCAGCATATCCAACACTACACAAATACGCCCACAGCTCTTCAGCAACTTCATGTGTATCCATTGACAATGTGCGTGGTGCTAGTACCAAATATTGGTCTTAGAAACACCATATCCAACACTACACAGATACGCCCACAACACTTAAGAAACTTCATGTGTGGGAATGTGCGTGGTGCTAGTACCAAATATTAGTCTTAGAACCACCATATCCAACAGTACACAAATACGTCCACAGTACTTCAGAAACTTCATGTGTGTCCACTTTGAATGTGCGTGGTGCTAGTGCCAAATATTGGTATTAGCACCAGCATATCCAACACTACACAAATACGCCCACAGCACTTCAGAAACTTCATGTGTGTCCACTCTGAATGTGCGTGGTGCTAGTGCCAAATATTTGTATTAGCACCAGCATATCCAACACTACACAAATACGCCCAGAGCACTTCAAAAACTTCATGCGAGTCCACTGGGAATGTGCATGGTGCTAGTGCCAAATTTTGGTCTTAGAACCACCATATCCAACACTACACAAATACGCCCACAGCTCTTCAAAAACCTCACGTGTGTCCACTGGAAATGTACGTGGTGGTAGTGCCAGATATTGATATTAGCACCAGCATATCCAACACTACACAAATACGCCCACAGCTCTTCAGCAACTTCATGTGTATCCATTGACAATGTGCGTGGTGCTAGTACCAAATATTGGTCTTAGAAACACCATATCCAACACTACACAGATACGCCCACAACACTTAAGAAACTTCATGTGTGGGAATGTGCGTGGTGCTAGTACCAAATATTAGTCTTAGAACCACCATATCCAACAGTACACAAATACGCCCACAGCACTTCAGAAACTTCATGTGTGTCCACTCTGAATGTGCGTGGTGCTAGTGCCAAATATTTGTATTAGCACCAGCATATCCAACACTACACAAATACGCCCAAAGCACTTCAGAAACTTCATGCGTGTCCACTGGGAATGTGCATGGTGCTAGTGCCAAATTTTGGTGTTAGAACCACCATATCCAACACTACACAAATACGCCCACAGCTCTTCAGAAACCTCATGTGTGTTCACTGGAAATGTACGTGGTGCTAGTACCAAATATTGGTCTTAGAAACAACAGATGCAACACTACACAAATGTGCCCACAGCACTTCAGAAACTTCATGTGTGTCCACTGGGAATGTGGGTGGTGCTAGTGCTAAATATTGGCATTAGCACCAGCATATCCAATAGTACACAAATACGTCCACAACACTTCAGAAACGTTATGTGTATCCACTGACAATGTGCGTGGTGCTAGTTCCAAATATTGGTCTTAGAAACACCATATCCAACACTACACAAATACGCCCACAATGCTTCAGAAACTTCATGTGTGTCCACTGGGAATGTGCGTGGTGCTATTGTGAAATATTGGTCTTAACACTAGCATATTTAACACTACACAGATACGTTCACAACACTTCAGAAACTTCATGTGTGTCCACTGGGAATGTGCGTGGTGCTAGTACCAAATATTGGTCTAATCACCAGCATATTCAACCCTACACAAATACGCCCACAGCACTTCAGAATCTTCATGTGTATCCATTGACAATGTGCGTGGTGCTAGTACCAAATATTGGTCTTAGAACCACCATATCCAACACTACACAAATACGCCCACAGCTCTTCAGAAACCTCATGTGTGTCCACTGGAAATGTACGTGGTGCTAGTACCAAATATTGGTCTTAGAAACAACAGATCCAACACTACACAAATACGCCCACAGCACTTCAGAAACTTCATGTGTGTCCACTGGGAATGTGCGTGGTGCTTGTGCCAAATATTGGCATTAGCACCAACATATCCAATAGTGCACAAATACACCCACAGCACTTCAGAAACGTCATGTGTATCCACTGACAATGTGCGTGGTGCTAGTTCCAAATATTGGTCTTAGAAACACCATATCCAACACTACACAAATACGCCCACAGCACTTCAGAAACTTCATGCGCGTCCACTGGGAATGTGCGTGGTGCTAGTGCCAAATATTGGTCTTAGAAACACCATATCCAACACTACACAGATACGCCCATAACACTTCAGAAACTTCATGTGTGTCCACTGGGAATGTACGTGTTGCTAGTACCAAATATTGGTCTAATCACCAGCATATTCAACTCTACACAAATACGCCCACAGCACTTCAGAATCTTCATGTGTATCCATTGACAATGTGCGTGGTGCTAGTACCAAATATTGGTCTTAGAACCACTATATCCAACACTACACAAATTCGCCCACAGCTCTTCAGAAGCCTCGTGTGTCCACTGGAAATGTACGTGGTGGTAGTGCAAGATATTGATATTAGCACCAGCATATCCAACACTACACAAATACGCCCACAGCACTTCAGAAACTTCATGTGTCCACTGAGAATGTGCGTGGTGCTAGAGCCAAATATTGGTCTTAGAACCACCATATCCAACACTACACAAATACGCCCACAGCACTTAAGAAACTTCATGTGTGTCCACTGGGAATGTGCGTGGTGCTAGTGGCAAATTTTAGTCTTAGAACCACTATATCCAACACTACACAAATATGCCCACAGCACTACAGAAACTTAATGTGCTTCCACTGGGAATGTGCGTGGTGCTAATGCCAAAGATTGGTCCTAACACCAGCATATTTAACACTACACAGATATGCCCGCAACACTTCAGAAACTTCATGTGTGGGAATGTGCGTGGTGCTAGTACCAAATATTAGTCTTAGAACCACCATATCCAACAGTACACAAATACGTCCACAGTACTTCAGAAACTTCATGTGTGTCCACTTTGAATGTGCGTGGTGCTAGTGCCAAATATTAGTATTAGCACCAGCATATCCAACACTACACAAATACGCCCACAGCACTTCAGAAACTTCATGTGTGTCCACTCTGAATGTGCGTGGTGCTAGTGCCAAATATTTGTATTAGCACCAGCATATCCAACACTACACAAATACGCCCAGAGCACTTCAGAAACTTCATGCGTGTCCACTGGGAATGTGCATGGTGCTAGTGCCAAATTTTGGTGTTAGAACCACCATATCCAACACTACACAAATACGCCCACAGCTCTTCAGAAACCTCATGTGTGTTCACTGGAAATGTACGTGGTGCTAGTACCAAATATTGGTCTTAGAAACAACAGATGCAACACTACACAAATGTGCCCACAGCACTTCAGAAACTTCATGTGTGTCCACTGGGAATGTGGGTGGTGCTAGTGCTAAATATTGGCATTAGCACCAGCATATCCAATAGTACACAAATACGTCCACAACACTTCAGAAACGTTATGTGTATCCACTGACAATGTGCGTGGTGCTAGTTCCAAATATTGGTCTTAGAAACACCATATCCAACACTACTCAAATACGCCCACAATGCTTCAGAAACTTCATGTGTGTCCACTGGGAATGTGCGTGGTGCTATTGTGAAATATTGGTCTTAACACTAGCATATTTAACACTACACAGATACGTTCACAACACTTCAGAAACTTCATGTGTGTCCACTGGGAATGTGCGTGGTGCTAGTACCAAATATTGGTCTAATCACCAGCATATTCAACCCTACACAAATACGCCCACAGCACTTCAGAAACTTCATGTGTGTCCACTCTGAATGTGCGTGGTGCTAGTGCCAAATATTTGTATTAGCACCAGCATATCCAACACTACACAAATACGCCCAGAGCACTTCAGAAACTTCATGCGTGTCCACTGGGAATGTGCATGGTGCTAGTGCCAAATTTTGGTGTTAGAACCACCATATCCAACACTACACAAATACGCCCACAGCTCTTCAGAAACCTCATGTGTGTTCACTGGAAATGTACGTGGTGCTAGTACCAAATATTGGTCTTAGAAACAACAGATGCAACACTACACAAATGTGCCCACAGCACTTCAGAAACTTCATGTGTGTCCACTGGGAATGTGGGTGGTGCTAGTGCTAAATATTGGCATTAGCACCAGCATATCCAATAGTACACAAATACGTCCACAACACTTCAGAAACGTTATGTGTATCCACTGACAATGTGCGTGGTGCTAGTTCCAAATATTGGTCTTAGAAACACCATATCCAACACTACTCAAATACGCCCACAATGCTTCAGAAACTTCATGTGTGTCCACTGGGAATGTGCGTGGTGCTATTGCGAAATATTGGTCTTAACACTAGCATATTTAACACTACACAGATACGTTCACAACACTTCAGAAACTTCATGTGTGTCCACTGGGAATGTGCGTGGTGCTAGTACCAAATATTAGTCTTAGAACCACCATATCCAACAGTACACAAATACGTCCACAGTACTTCAGAAACTTCATGTGTGTCCACTTTGAATGTGCGTGGTGCTAGTGCCAAATATTGGTATTAGCACCAGCATATCCAACACTACACAAATACGCCCACAGCACTTCAGAAACTTCATGTGTGTCCACTCTGAATGTGCGTGGTGCTAGTGCCAAATATTTGTATTAGCACCAGCATATCCAACACTACACAAATACGCCCAGAGCACTTCAGAAACTTCATGCGTGTCCACTGGGAATGTGCATGGTGCTAGTGTCAAATTTTGGTGTTAGAACCACCATATCCAACACTACACAAATACGCCCACAGCTCTTCAGAAACCTCATGTGTGTTCACTGGAAATGTACGTGGTGCTAGTACCAAATATTGGTCTTAGAAACAACAGATGCAACACTACACAAATGTGCCCACAGCACTTCAGAAACTTCATGTGTGTCCACTGGGAATGTGGGTGGTGCTAGTGCTAAATATTGGCATTAGCACCAGCATATCCAATAGTACACAAATACGTCCACAACACTTCAGAAACGTTATGTGTATCCACTGACAATGTGCGTGGTGCTAGTTCCAAATATTGGTCTTAGAAACACCATATCCAACACTACTCAAATACGCCCACAATGCTTCAGAAACTTCATGTGTGTCCACTGGGAATGTGCGTGGTGCTATTGTGAAATATTGGTCTTAACACTAGCATATTTAACACTACACAGATACGTTCACAACACTTCAGAAACTTCATGTGTGTCCACTGGGAATGTGCGTGGTGCTAGTACCAAATATTGGTCTAATCACCAGCATATTCAACCCTACACAAATACGCCCACAGCACTTCAGAATCTTCATGTGTATCCATTGACAATGTGCGTGGTGCTAGTACCAAATATTGGTCTTAGAAACACCATATCCAACACTACACAAATACGCCCACAGCTCTTCAGAAACCTCATGTGTGTCCACTGGAAATGTACGTGGTGCTAGTACCAAATATTGGTCTTAGAAACAACAGATCCAACACTACACAAATACGCCCACAGCACTTCAGAAACTTCATGTGTGTCCACTGGGAATGTGCGTGGTGCTTGTGCCAAATATTGGCATTAGCACCAACATATCCAATAGTGCACAAATACGCCCACAGCACTTCAGAAACGTCATGTGTATCCACTGACAATGTGCGTGGTGCTAGTTCCAAATATTGGTCTTAGAAACACCATATCCAACACTACACAAATACGCCCACAGCACTTCAGAAACTTCATGCGCGTCCACTGGGAATGTGCGTGGTGCTAGTGCCAAATATTGGTCTTAGAAACACCATATCCAACACTACACAGATACGCCCATAACACTTCAGAAACTTCATGTGTGTCCACTGGGAATGTACGTGTTGCTAGTACCAAATATTGGTCTAATCACCAGCATATTCAACTCTACACAAATACGCCCACAGCACTTCAGAATCTTCATGTGTATCCATTGACAATGTGCGTGGTGCTAGTACCAAATATTGGTCTTAGAACCACCATATCCAACACTACACAAATTCGCCCACAGCTCTTCAGAAGCCTCGTGTGTCCACTGGAAATGTACGTGGTGGTAGTGCAAGATATTGATATTAGCACCAGCATATCCAACACTACACAAATACGCCCACAGCACTTCAGAAACTTCATGTGTCCACTGAGAATGTGCGTGGTGCTAGATCCAAATATTGGTCTTAGAACCACCATATCCAACACTACACAAATACGCCCACAGCACTTAAGAAACTTCATGTGTGTCCACTGGGAATGTGCGTGGTGCTAGTGGCAAATATTAGTCTTAGAACCACCATATCCAACACTACACAAATATGCCCACAGCACTACAGAAACTTAATGTGCTTCCACTGGGAATGTGCGTGGTGCTAATGCCAAAGATTGGTCTTAACACCAGCATATTTAACACTACACAGATATGCCCGCAACACTTCAGAAACTTCATGTGTGTGGTGCTAGTGCCAAATATTGGTATTAGCACCAGCATATCCAACACTACACAAATACGCCCACAGCAGTTCAGAAACTTCATGTGTGTCCACTCTGAATGTGCGTGGTGCTAGTGCCAAATATTTGTATTAGCACCAGCATATTCAACACTACACAAATACGCCCACAGCTCTTCAGAAACCTCATGTGTGTTCACTGGAAATGTACGTGGTGCTAGTACCAAATATTGGTCTTAGAAACAACAGATCCAACACTACACAAATACGCCCACAGCACTTCAGAAACTTCATGTGTGTCCACTGGGAATGTGCGTGGTGCTAGTGCGAAATATTGGCATTAGCACCAGCATATCCAATAGTACACAAATACGCCCACAGCACTTCAGAAACGTCATGTGTATCCACTGACAATGTGCGTGGTGCTAGTTCCAAATATTGGTCTTAGAAACACCATATCCAACACTACACAAATACGCCCACAATGCTTCAGAAACTTCATGTGTGTCCACTGGGAATGTGCGTGGTGCTATTGCGAAATATTGGTCTTAACACTAGCATATTTAACACTACACAGATACGTTCACAACACTTCAGAAACTTCATGTGTGTCCACTGGGAATGTGCGTGGTGCTAGTACCAAATATTGGTCTAATCACCAGCATATTCAACCCTACACAAATACGCCCACAGCACTTCAGAATCTTCATGTGTATCCATTGACAATGTGCGTGGTGCTAGTACCAAATATTGGTCTTAGAACCACCATATCCAACACTACACAAATACGCCCACAGCTCTTCAGAAACCTCATGTGTGTCCACTGGAAATGTACGTGGTGCTAGTACCAAATATTGGTCTTAGAAACAACAGATCCAACACTACACAAATACGCCCACAGCACTTCAGAAACTTCATGTGTGTCCACTGGGAATGTGCGTGGTGCTTGTGCCAAATATTGGCATTAGCACCAACATATCCAATAGTGCACAAATACACCCACAGCACTTCAGAAACGTCATGTGTATCCACTGACAATGTGCGTGGTGCTAGTTCCAAATATTGGTCTTAGAAACACCATATCCAACACTACACAAATACGCCCACAGCACTTCAGAAACTTCATGCGCGTCCACTGGGAATGTGCGTGGTGCTAGTGCCAAATATTGGTCTTAGAAACACCATATCCAACACTACACAGATACGCCCATAACACTTCAGAAACTTCATGTGTGTCCACTGGGAATGTACGTGTTGCTAGTACCAAATATTGGTCTAATCACCAGCATATTCAACTCTACACAAATACGCCCACAGCACTTCAGAATCTTCATGTGTATCCATTGACAATGTGCGTGGTGCTAGTACCAAATATTGGTCTTAGAACCACCATATCCAACACTACACAAATTCGCCCACAGCTCTTCAGAAGCCTCGTGTGTCCACTGGAAATGTACGTGGTGGTAGTGCAAGATATTGATATTAGCACCAGCATATCCAACACTACACAAATACGCCCACAGCACTTCAGAAACTTCATGTGTCCACTGAGAATGTGCGTGGTGCTAGAGCCAAATATTGGTCTTAGAACCACCATATCCAACACTACACAAATACGCCCACAGCACTTAAGAAACTTCATGTGTGTCCACTGGGAATGTGCGTGGTGCTAGTGGCAAATTTTAGTCTTAGAACCACTATATCCAACACTACACAAATATGCCCACAGCACTACAGAAACTTAATGTGCTTCCACTGGGAATGTGCGTGGTGCTAATGCCAAAGATTGGTCCTAACACCAGCATATTTAACACTACACAGATATGCCCGCAACACTTCAGAAACTTCATGTGTGGGAATGTGCGTGGTGCTAGTACCAAATATTAGTCTTAGAACCACCATATCCAACAGTACACAAATACGTCCACAGTACTTCAGAAACTTCCTGTGTGTCCACTTTGAATGTGCGTGGTGCTAGTGCCAAATATTAGTATTAGCACCAGCATATCCAACACTACACAAATACGCCCACAGTACTTCAGAAACTTCATGTGTGTCCACTCTGAATGTGCGTGGTGCTAGTGCCAAATATTTGTATTAGCACCAGCATATCCAACACTACACAAATACGCCCAGAGCACTTCAGAAACTTCATGCGTGTCCACTGGGAATGTGCATGGTGCTAGTGCCAAATTTTGGTGTTAGAACCACCATATCCAACACTACACAAATACGCCCACAGCTCTTCAGAAACCTCATGTGTGTCCACTGGAAATGTACGTGGTGCTAGTTCCAAATATTGGTCTTAGAAACACCATATCCAACACTACACAAATACGCCCACAGCTCTTCAGAAACCTCATGTGTGTCCACTGGAAATGTACGTGGTGCTAGTACCAAATATTGGTCTTAGAAACAACAGATCCAACACTACACAAATACGCCCACAGCACTTCAGAAACTTCATGTGTGTCCACTGGGAATGTGCGTGGTGCTTGTGCCAAATATTGGCATTAGCACCAACATATCCAATAGTGCACAAATACGCCCACAGCACTTCAGAAACGTCATGTGTATCCACTGACAATGTGCGTGGTGCTAGTTCCAAATATTGGTCTTAGAAACACCATATCCAACACTACACAAATACGCCCACAGCACTTCAGAAACTTCATGCGCGTCCACTGGGAATGTGCGTGGTGCTAGTGCCAAATATTGGTCTTAGAAACACCATATCCAACACTACACAGATACGCCCATAACACTTCAGAAACTTCATGTGTGTCCACTGGGAATGTACGTGTTGCTAGTACCAAATATTGGTCTAATCACCAGCATATTCAACTCTACACAAATACGCCCACAGCACTTCAGAATCTTCATGTGTATCCATTGACAATGTGCGTGGTGCTAGTACCAAATATTGGTCTTAGAACCACCATATCCAACACTACACAAATTCGCCCACAGCTCTTCAGAAGCCTCGTGTGTCCACTGGAAATGTACGTGGTGGTAGTGCAAGATATTGATATTAGCACCAGCATATCCAACACTACACAAATACGCCCACAGCACTTCAGAAACTTCATGTGTCCACTGAGAATATGCGTGGTGCTAGATCCAAATATTGGTCTTAGAACCACCATATCCAACACTACACAAATACGCCCACAGCACTTAAGAAACTTCATGTGTGTCCACTGGGAATGTGCGTGGTGCTAGTGGCAAATATTAGTCTTAGAACCACCATATCCAACACTACACAAATATGCCCACAGCACTACAGAAACTTAATGTGCTTCCACTGGGAATGTGCGTGGTGCTAATGCCAAAGATTGGTCTTAACACCAGCATATTTAACACTACACAGATATGCCCGCAACACTTCAGAAACTTCATGTGTGTGGTGCTAGTGCCAAATATTGGTATTAGCACCAGCATATCCAACACTACACAAATACGCCCACAGCAGTTCAGAAACTTCATGTGTGTCCACTCTGAATGTGCGTGGTGCTAGTGCCAAATATTTGTATTAGCACCAGCATATTCAACACTACACAAATACGCCCACAGCTCTTCAGAAACCTCATGTGTGTTCACTGGAAATGTACGTGGTGCTAGTACCAAATATTGGTCTTAGAAACAACAGATCCAACACTACACAAATACGCCCACAGCACTTCAGAAACTTCATGTGTGTCCACTGGGAATGTGCGTGGTGCTAGTGCGAAATATTGGCATTAGCACCAGCATATCCAATAGTACACAAATACGCCCACAGCACTTCAGAAACGTCATGTGTATCCACTGACAATGTGCGTGGTGCTAGTTCCAAATATTGGTCTTAGAAACACCATATCCAACACTACACAAATACGCCCACAATGCTTCAGAAACTTCATGTGTGTCCACTGGGAATGTGCGTGGTGCTATTGCGAAATATTGGTCTTAACACTAGCATATTAAACACTACACAGATACGCCCACAACACTTCAGAAACTTCATGTGTGTCCACTGGGAATGTGCGTGGTGCTAGTACCAAATATTGGTCTAATCACCAGCATATTCAACCCTACACAAATACGCCCACAGCACTTCAGAATCTTCATGTGTATCCATTGACAATGTGCGTGGTGCTAGTACCAAATATTGGTCTTAGAACCACCATATCCAACACTACACAAATACGCCCACAGCTCTTCAGAAACCTCATGTGTGTCCACTGGAAATGTACGTGGTGCTAGTTCCAAATATTGGTCTTAGAAACACCATATCCAACACTACACAAATACGCCCACAGCACTTCAGAAACTTCATGTGTGTCCACTGGGAATGTGCGTGGTGCTAGTGACAAATATTGGTCTTAACACTAGCATATCCAACACTACACAAATACGCCCACAGTACTTCAGAAACTTCATGTGTGTCCACTGGGAATGTACGTGGTGTTATTGCGAAATATTGGTCTTAACACTAGCATATTTAACACTACACAGATACGCCCACAACATTTCAGAAACTTCATGTGTGTCCACTAGGAATGTGCGTGGTGCTAGTACCAAAGATTGGTCTAATCACCAGCATATTCAACCCTACACAAATACGCTCACAGCAATTCAGAATCTTCATGTGTATCCATTGACAATGTGCGTGGTGCTAGTACCAAATATTGGTCTTAGAACCACCATATCCAACAGTACACAAATACGCCCACAGCTCTTCAGAAACCTCTTGTGTCCACTGGAAATGTACGTGGTGGTAGTGTCAGATATATATATTAGCACCAGCATATCCAACACTACACAAATACGCCCACAGCACTTCAGAAACTTCATGTGTCCACTGGGAATGTGCGTGGTGCTAGATCCAAATATTGGTCTTAGAACCACCATATCCAACACTACACAAATATGCCCACAGCACTACAGAAACTTAATGTGCTTCCACTGGGAATGTGCGTGGTGCTAATGCCAAATATTGGTCTTAACACCAGCATATTTAACACTACACAGATATGTCCGCAACACTTCAGAAACTTCATGTGTGGGAATGTGCGTGGTGCTAGTACCAAATATTAGTCTTAGAACCACCATATCCAACAGTACACAAATACGCCCACAGTACTTCAGAAACTTCATGCGTGACTACTGGGAATGTGCGTGTTGCTAGTGCCAAATATTGGTATTAGCACTAGCGTATCCAACACTACACAAATACGCCCACAGCACTTCAGAAACATCATGTGTGTCCATATTGAATGTGCGTGGTGCTAGTGCCAAATATTTGTATTAGCACCAGCATATCCAACACTACACAAATACGCCCAGAGTACTTCAGAAACGTTATGTGTGTCCACTGGGAATGTGCGTGGTGCTAGTGCCAAATATTGGTATTAGCACCAGCATATCCAACACTACACAGATACGCCCACAGCACTTCAGAAACTTCATGTGTGTCCACTGGGAATGTGCATGGTGCTAGTGCCAAATATTTGTATTAACACAAGCATATCCAATGCTACACAGATACGTCCACAGTACTTCAGAAACTTCATGCGTGTCCACTTGGAATGTGCGGGGTGCTAGTGCCAAATTTTGGTGTTAGAACCACCATATCCAACACTACACAAGTATGCCCACAGCACTTCAGAAACTTCATCTGTGTCCACTGGGAATGTGCGTGGTGCTATTGCGAAATATTGGTCTTAACACTAGCATATTTAACACTATACAGATACGCCCACAACACTTCAGAAACTTCATGTGTGTCCACTGGGAATGTGCGTGTTTCTATTACCAAATATTGGTCTAATCACCAGCATATTCAACCCTACACAAATACGCCCATGCACAGCACTTCAGAAACTTCATGTGTGTCCACTTTGAATGTGCGTGGTGCTAGTGCCAAATATTGGTATTAGCACCAGCATAACCAACACTACACAAATATATAGGAGCTAATGCTGATGGATATTGAACTAACGATCATTTTGTAGCTCAGGTGCAAAATGTAGCAAAGATAGTAAATTTTCAATACCCAGAGGAATGTTTTGATGTAGTTTGGATATTTGATCAGTCTAGCAACCATAGAGCATATGCAAAAGGTGCCTTATTAGCACATAAAATGAATGTACATCCAGGGGGATCATACAAGATGAGGAATTCACCTATAGTTGTAAATGGAATACCTAAGATACAGCACATGCAAGATGAACGCGGTACACCAAAGGGACTGAAGAGGGTACCGGAGGAGCAAGGAGTAAATACACATGGAATGAAGAAGGAGGACATGATAAGGGAGTTAAACACATTTGAAGATTTTAAAAATGAAAAATTAAGGGTGGCGAGGGAGATTGCAAGGCATGGACACAGAATATTATTTATTCCAGCATTTCATCCTGAACTTAATCCTATAGAGCGAGTATGGGGATTAGCCAAAGCATATGCTAGGGAACACTGTGACTATACGTTTAGAGGACTACAAAATATAATCACACCAGCATTTAACAATGTAACACTAGACAACATAAGGAAATATTTTCGTAAAAGCAGAGACTACATGCGAGCATATACAAATGAAGAAGTAAACACAGGTGCAGATGCAGATGTTGTTGTGAAGGCAACAGTAGTCACAGGAAGGTGTCAGAGTTGGAGAGTAAGGTATAACGTGACATTTAGCATGACTGAGATAGTGTATTTTGATTTACTTAATTTGACTATGTATATAATTAATGATATGCGCATATTTAAATATTTATTATAACTGAGACATCAAATTGCTCCATGTGTGACTTCTTTTTCCATAAAAACCCAATGTACGTTTGTAGGTATTGTATTGTACTTCATATTAAAAACATTCATTCCATTCCACTGATAATGTGTGAGGTGAAGTCTTTTGTGGGAGTATTTCACGCATGTGTATTATATTGACTTGTATTCAAGTTTGAAGCAAGGTTTTCAAAAAATTGCCTCCGCTTAATTGTAGAGGATTATAAGTAGTTTTCTAATATTAATAGAAAAACTAAAAGTTTACAATGACTTCAGACTTTTCTTATAAAGTTTGCATTCTTGTGGTTTCTTGAGAATGTTGTCCATTGCGCAATCAGGAGTTACCATGGTAACCATTTTGTCATAAAATTTGAAAATATAACCTATTTTGCATCCTTGTGTAAAATTTCAGGGTTGTACACCCTACCAAATTTGAATTTGACCCATTCAAAAATTCCCCCCATTACAACCCACAGTGGCCATTTCAACACAAACGCACTATATGCTCTTAGCTGCATTACAGCCTAGGTAGTACTCCCAGCCCTGAACCTTGCAAGGGTTTGATCCCGTATGTCACAGAGTCTAGATCTCATATAGATCCTTAACTTCCAGGGAAGTTTGTTGACTTGTTATATACCTGCTAGGCTTCAGTTGACATCATCGCCTATAGTAAATGTATACTGGACCTCTAGAATGTTGTTATCATGCAATTTATAATAATACTGTCTGAGATACTATAGTACTTAGTCTATTACATCACTGACATCAAATAAGCAAGTAATTATATTGGGCCTCCAGATCTCCTATAATACTCAGCTAACCTACTGTACAATGCATTATAATAGTTCTGTACCACTTATAATTAGCTATATAATATTATATAACATAGTGCTGTGAATCTGATACTAAAGCAGTGAAATCTCTCTAATCCGACACATAGTGAGGCGTGAAAAAAGTGTTGGATTATGAGGTTGCTGAACTCTGAGTGACTTTTGCATACTTTGATGTGGTGACTGTACCTCATGCATATAATATTTGGATTCGAGAGAATGTCCAACTATGGGCATTGGATTACAGACTCTGAGGTCACACTGTTGCAACAGTAGACTTACATATCTGGCAGTATTATAATTTTAAGCTTAATCTTAAATTATTACAGATTGACAAACATGAATGTACACTGCTACTGAAAACAGTATAATTACTATCCAAATTCAAAATCTGTATAGCTACATCTGATCCTGTACATATATATACTATATACTTACCACATAGTACGCGTAAATACCCAACAAATGTGTGTGTGTGTGCGTGCGTGTGTGTGTGTATGTGTGTGTGTATGTGTGTGTGTATGTGTGTGTGTGTGTGTGTGTGTGTGTGTGTGTGTGTGTGTGTGTGTGTGTGTGTGTGTGTGTGTGTGTGTGTGTGTGCGTGTGTGTGTGTGCATAGTGTGTGTGTGTGTGTGTGTGTGTGTGTGTGTGTGTGTGTGTGTGTGTGTGTGTGTGTGTGTGTGTGTGTGTGTGTGTGTGTGTGTGTGTTTGTGTGGATGTGTGTGTGTGTGTGTGTGTGTGTGTGTGTGTGTGTGTGTGTGTGTGTGTGTGTGTGTGTGTGTGTGTGTGTGTGTGTGCATGTGTGTGTGTGTGTGTGTGTGTGTGTGTGTGTGTGCACGCGCGCGCGCGCGTGTGTGTGTGTGTGTGTGTGTGTGTTGTAAGAATAAAGGCATGAAATCATATTATGCATGTAGCCACATTAACACAATATCATTCACAGGAATGGAACAAACAAGATTGTTATAATACACATCTAAACCTAAACAGTAGGTATTTTATGAAGCAAGTGAAACAGTGTCCACATAAATTGAGGGTGTATCTGTCCCTGTGAGGCTTCTCCCAAGAGACCACAGTTGCAGTCAACAGCAGTTTGGTAACAGAAACCTTATGAAACTCTGATGTCATGTCTGACAGACTGCAATTACCACCAACCATGCATGATAAACTATCAAATGGCAATTGCAACTATATTAAATTTTAATTTTAACCGTCACACATCACTCAATTAATGAACTTTCCTTTTTTATGTACAGTCAGTGAAGTATGGCTGGTGTCGACAGCTTAAAGCATATTATATTAAAATATCATGACTGTAATGTTACAGTACTACCAGACTGAGTGCCATTACTGCACTATGACAGAGTAGCATTCTATAGATAGATTAATAGATGGATTAGATAGATTACAATAGTGCAGAGTGTATGGTGTGGTAGTATACTGAGGGTGTATGGTGAGGGTGTATATGGTGAGGGTGTATGAATGTGTGTGACATTAATTAGTCTCATTCTGACCACACTGTTAGCCATATTGCCTTCTTTATTTGGTGACTTGATATCATGATCCCTGAAGAAAAGAGAGAGGCAAAATATATAATTGTTCTACAATAATTCATGGCTAGTGTGCTGGTGTCACACAATTTCCCCCACATATCCCAGACTCATTCTAGGCCTGCTGCAGGTCTGGTGCAGGCCTGGTGCAGGTCTGGCATTGGAGATGTATGCTAAGATATGCAGCTCATGAACACAAGAAAGCAATAATCTATAGACCATAAGAGTGCACTCAAACACCTCTATTACAGACACCTCTATTATAATGGGTGCCTCCTTTACGGACTCTTCGATTACGGATGTCTCTATTATGGACTTTCCTATCTGAAGGACTCCAAAATCATTGCACAATACCCAAGTAATTCTGCCATTTTTGTATTTTCACGAGAACACTTCCTTGAGAACATTAATCAGCTCTCCACAGATGATGGAATGAGGTATACTGTTGTCTTTGTCTAGGTCGGAATAATGGCAGGATCACTTATTAGAGGCATTTCTTAAAGGACATTACTGTAAGGAATTGTACATTGTTCCAACACACAGACTTTTCTGACTTGCAGACAGGGTCCAGTCCCAAGGTGCCCATAATAAAGGAGTTTGAGTGTAGTTGTACCTATGTACTTTGTACATAGTTCTGCTTTTTGATCTTGGGTATTCGTCATTGCACAATGTGTTTTTTGCTGTTATAATTCAATTATAGTACTTTATTATCCTATGGATACTAGATGTGATCTGATACAGGTGGAATCACAATAGTGTTCACATAATGTTATATCGAGTTTCTCAGTCTTAGGAAAGTTTACAAGAGCACGCTGTCTGAATGACGTCATTATTCACATACCACGGGAACGACGTCCGTTTTTACGTGCCATTTAGCGAGGTCTAGAGCAGTTCTTAGTGTCCAAGAACATGGAAGCTCACTGGATTATCCTTTGGATGTTCCTGCTGGCAACAATAGGTAAGAACTACAAGTTTATCTCTATATTCTAGGTGCTCGAATGTACGACACACACACACCGCTCTAAATGGCGATCGTGTGGTCCTCACGGTCAACGATTGGCGCCAGGCTTTACTGAATTCAGCTTATAGATGAATATGAGTCTGGAATCAAGTCGAGCAATACTCTCTTCAACTACCCCTGCATTTGTGGCGCAAAGGTTATTTGAACCTGCCTATAGCGGTTCATCCTTCATGGCAAGGTTATATAGACTAAGTGTTGAATGTTGCTGCGTTAATTTCCACAGTCATGCATTCGTCCCTCAGTCTATGCTCCGTAGAAGAATGTATCATGACATTGTGTAGTACAGTTCTCTAGAACTACTTTAATACAAATGAAGCAGACTGGTCCTATATACAAATGATGGTTCGTTTGAATTTGTACAGACCAAGTACTATAGGACTAAGTGGCTAGGAGCAATGCCATGCAGTAGGCAGGGTTAGATGCCAGTCGAGGTATTGATGGCCATGCACTTTTATGTTAATTGCCACAAAGTAGCCATAAATAAGGATATAAACTTCTGTCCAGATTTTTGTCCATGTCACAGGCATGCAACCTGCATGGTATACAAGATACTCAAATGACAATTTCATGTTTCATGTAATTATATTATACATTTATTAGAGGTGTGCAGTGCTACCAAATTTTATATATAATATTATACCAACATTACTAGCCTGCAGTTACATTCTCTCGATTCATTATAATCTCTTACTATGTATGGCATTTCTGTAGGTGCCTTGGATGGCTGCTATGAAGGACTATTGGATTTCAACAGCCCCTCTTTCAGCAAAGAGATTGGCATCACACATGGCCTACCAGGGGGTATCGGTAGCATGAAATATGGTGCTATACAGAGGGGGGACTTTGTGTTCCCTAACCTCAAGTTTACATGCAATGGAACTATAACAAAACTTAAACTAAGAGTTGCATTTATACCAAACCCAACACAGATTACACATTGGAGCAGATATTTGAGGGTAAATCTTTCAGTATGGCAGCAGAAGATAGATTTATTAAGTTTAAATCCTGTTAGTCAGTACCCTATCAAGGTGGATGTGTTGTTGCAGAATTCTTCACAAAATTTGGGATTCAAGCAGAATACGAACCACACTGGTTCATTCTTCATACCACCATCGAACAGCAGTGGTAAGGTTGTTAACATTGAGATGAATGCCACCAACATTACTGTTCGCGAGGGAGACATGGTGGGATTGTCAGTTCCAACTTCTACTGAGTCAGCACTACATGTTGTGTACGCTAAAGCAACTGATAGCCAGACACAACTAGCGACAAATTCACACACTTATTGCAACACTACTGAAAAGTTATGGACCTTTATAGCTTGGCAACCTCTCATTGCAATTGAGTTTGTTGAAACAGAAAAAGGTAAGCAACTATATATTATTCAATTTGTGACCAAGTTTGTCACGATTAGGATCTGTGTGCTTATGTAGTTGCATATTATGTAACTTATGGTCAGTTCTTGTACATCACAAATGCAATCTAACCATACTAGCTTTATGGTGGCATACTTATATACATGTATTTACATAGGATATTATAGTGTGGGCATCTGTGGTATGCATGTATGAACAAATTAATTTATATAGATATATCAGCTGTGAGCATGTTCGTACGAATAGCCTGACAGGAAATCGTGATGGTGACAGTCCATGATGAACTTATAACAGATCCATCTGGAGCTACAAAATTGTGATATCAAATACTTTGTACATATCATTATATATATATACTGGCCAGAAAAATTGATGTTACTGAATAGCTTGAAGGAAGTGTATGTAGGGCACTAGCCCTGGACGGTATTGACAATTATAACTAGTTACTAACTAATTATCAGACAGTCGGTATTAGTCGGTATATCTCAATATCCTCTAATGTTTTGATATCCCAAAATAGTGATATCAATTGGGATGGGGATTGGTGAAAAATATTTTAGCCCCATGTACCTGGGCCAATTGGAAACCTTAGCCATATATTGGACTTCTGCTGTTAGTCTTCCCTATTTCCACCCAACCATTGTTGTACTGCAAATGGAGGTAACTGTACTTGCTCTAGAAAAATGCTGATAGTCGATATATTGAGTATTCGATATATTGACTATTCAAAATTGTAATTATTGTATTGTCGGTTTTGGATTGCTATTGATATTGACTACTAATATTGAAATATTGTCCAGGGCTATAGGGCACTGTATGCACATACACATATGCACGCACACACACACGCACGCATGCACGCACGCACTCACACACACACACACACACACACACACACACACACACACGCACGCACGCACGCACGCACGCACACACACATACCCACACATGTGCGCACACATTCACACACATCGATATTATATACACACACCTATATATGTACACCATGCAGTTAATGCACATGCACACATGTGGATCACTTAATTAGCATCAAGAGATAAACCCAATTAGCCGAAACACAATACCACTGTTTTCTGCTGGGGCCAATGTCAAAAACAGCTCTTTAATTCATTAACCTTTTATTTTATGACAGCATGCCATGGATAAGTGCATGGCACCTGGCCCCATGCAAGCTTTACAATGCTGTGGGAATTGCCATGTATTGAAGTAAAGCAAGACATTAATTGTTTGCAGCCCAGCTAAATACATGCATGTTGTGTAAAGTAATTTTTATCTTCCTAATTCCAACAATTACTTGTTTATGTCTTTTGTGCATATGGTGCTGGACATTTGTTCCATGTTCAGAATCTTCCTAACATTCCAATACCAGATTTGCAGCAAAGCCGTCCACATCATAACCATCACTCCGAGAGCAAGAAGGCATTAGAGGCTGGAATAATCGTACTGTGCTTGCTTCTAGCAGGTGCCATTATCGCCATTGTTGTCTTGACAGCATTAGTCTTAAATCTGAGATCAAAGCTCAAAGTAATTGTTACCTTCACACAACTCAGAAACCCAAATTCACTAGGTGAGAATATGAAGTGATAATTTATGTACTTATTATACAGTACCCTACTGGTATATTTTACTTTTTTGCAATGTGTGTATATGTTGCAATATGGCTGGTATATGCCAAATTATGAATATACTTAAACCATCATGCAAAGAAGTTTGTAACCATTAGTATGCACTAATGTTCAATGTTGGGAAAATTATATGTGCAGTCTGTGTCTGCATGATGTAGTCCCCAATATCGTCTTAGAACCTATAGTATTATCAGGTTCAGGGAGCTTATTTTAAGCTGATGTAGTAATTAACTGTTACTATTCTAGGCACCCAGTACATAGAGTTATAATAGAGAGAGACTTGGTATGAAATTAGTGTAAATTACACTGTAATCCATTTACTAAGGAAACATTATTTGTGGGCTATTACAGGTATTTCAAATTAGCTGAACAAGTGGGCCAGCAAGGGGAATGTTGGGTGTCATGCAAATTAACTGTTGCAAAGTAATATTGATCTACAGTACATCTGATTCAGCTGCATGTACACATGTGTCCACAATTAACTTGTATTGTAGCTTTCATTATAATTTTATATTGTTTCTATGTATTTACTTTAGGACGAGCACTGCCTATTCCAGTAAGCAGCAGACGTAACACAGACCAGAGCAGTACCATTTACTCTGAGCTGGACGATAACACCATCAAAGTACTGAACAGAACGTATGACAGTGTGGTGAATGCAAGCAACCCGTATACAACTGGTGGTACACTGGATGTCATTGAAGAGTTTGCGAATGATGTGAGCACACGTGCATGACATTGTTCTATAGATACAGTGAACCTCTGTAAAGTCTGACACGGTGACCTGCATGCATGCAATATTATTCCGACATTCTCTCTAATCCAACTATCCTTTACATTGAGACCTCACTTATCCACACCTCAGATTGCCAGTTCCCTCACCTTTCACAGTAGTTTTTATTGCATTAATCCTATTGTACACTATACTACTGCTCCCTTGTTTATCCAGTTGCCTCACTTAATCTGTAATTTTATCCCAATGTGTGCGGATAAGTGAGGTCTGACTGTATGTGGTACATCACCAGTATGCCAAGAGTCACTCTTTAATCCAACAACTTGTTTATCTGACAACCTACCGGACCTTATATTTCTGTGTTTTGTATGTGTATATATTCATGAAACACATGAGATTGTATGTGCGTATGTACCTTAAGCATATACACTCAAACACCTGTATTATATGGACGCCTCTATTACGGACACCTCTTATGGACACCTCTATTACAAACTCCTCTATTATGGACTCCTTTATTATGGACGCCTTTATCATGGACTTACCTGTCTTACGGACTCCAAAATTATTGTACAATATACGTATATATATATATCAGTTGTGTCCCTCTCAAGCAGGATGTGCAGCTAATACAATCACACTTTTCCTTAATCACTTTGGGCGTCAGCCCGAGGTGATTTAAGAAAAGTGTGATTGTATAGCTGCACATCCCACTTGGGAGGGATACAACTAACTTGTGTCATGGGATGGCACTAATGGATTTGTCCCATACATTGGCCTGTGATCTTGCACAATGGTGAGAGGTCAAGGGAAATGAAGTTAATTGTTTGTCAGGACTTCTTTTAATGACTTGATTGCAAGTGTGCTGTGGAGCTGACTCCTTGATTGCAAGTGTGCTGTATGGTTAATCACAAGTGGTTTGTAGAGCTTTTACAAACCACTTCTTCCTTTGATCTCTCCACTCACCATGACACAAATATATGTATGTATAGACTATTCTGACCTATGGATGGGGTCCGGTCCCAATATGTCCATATGTAGTAGAGGAATTTAAGCGTACATACAATATTTAATGTATAATAATAATTTAATAATGTAGTATATACAGGCAACATATATATGACATTGTACTTTGTTTACAACCTGTTGCAGGATGTATTCTACCCACCTGCTGATACAGAAGAAGACCTCTACGAGCAGTTGGCATGCAGAGATATTCAGGAGATTACCAAAAGTTTGATAACACTGGAAGAGAAAATGGGGGAGGGAGAGTTTGGATATGTATATAGAGGGCGTTGCAAAGGTATTGATACAGATCTCGCTATTAAAGTGAGTAAGGAGGACACAGAAGACAATGTTCCTCTTCTGAAGGAAGCTGTTACAATGGGGCAGTTTCGACATCCACAGATAGTGCAGTTGTTGGGATTGGTGACTGCTGGTGATCCTGTAAGCATAATACATGACATAGTGCACAAGCTGTTGGATGTTGCATTGTGTGTGTGTGTGTGTGTGTGTGTGTGTGTGTGTGTGTGTGTGTGTGTGTGTGTGTGTGTGTGTGTGTTTGCATGTGTGAGCATGTGTATTATGTATGTATGTGAGTGCATGAGTATTTATATACACAGGCCTGCACAAGCATTCATATGTACTTATGTATAATAAATACATATGTGTGGATATATGTTCATAAGAACCTAATAATTCGTTATTAGTATGAATCTTATATCTGTCAATAGATAATGATGGTGATGGAACATCTCCCCAATGGCAATCTCAGCTCCCATTTACAATCTCATGATTCACCTGACAGGTAGATAAATAACTGGCCACTGGCTGGCTGCATGACACATGTAACCATTCAGTGCACACAGGCACCATAATATATTATTATTTTTGCATACACATGAATATTGTTGTATATGTTTGTATCAATACTATGTGGGATAATATGAATGACAACTTTACATGTGGGCATAATAAAAGATGGTGTTTTACCCCATACCCTAGGCACTGGGCAGTATCTTTGTTTATAGCTGGATTTACATAAAAATATGTACATATGCTGCTGATTTGTACTTTGAGGTAAACAGTCAACAGTGAACTGTGGCAGAGATACAAAATTGTTACATCCTATCTTTGTGTGATGCAGGAGAAATACAATGCTGATGACCTCAGTTTTGCCATTGGCCAATCAGCACTGTACTCCTGCTGCAGCACACCTCGACAGGATGTAATGAGTATTCCTTCTGGTTCAATGTTGACTGTTTACCTCACCTTTTGCAAGGTTTGTACACCCTCAGCTGGAGTTGATCAGTTCTTTATACTTAACAACTTTCATTACAACTTGTATAATTATATGCAGTATCTATGTCACTTATATCAGCACACTTCTAGTTGTGACCCACCCATAATTTCACCCACACACACTATGCAGGATACAAGCTAGTACAGTCACATCTGATTTATCCGACACTGGTTTATCCGGAAACTTCGTTTATCGTACCCTTTGTTGTGACTCCCCAACACTAAACTGTACACAATTCCACCTGATTTATCCAACACCTGGTTTATCTGACACATTTATAGGGAACAGATATTGTTGGATAAGCCAGATCCCAATGTATGTTCTTGCACATGAAATAACTTACATATAAGTTTTGAAAACCCTCAACCAAACTACGTGAGCATCATTTATGTATTAAAACTATACTCTTTGCAGTTACATAAACGAAGATGGACTTCCTCAGAAGCTGCTGAGATTCTGCTCTGAGATCTGTGACGGATTGAACTATCTGTCAAAAAAGGGATTCGTCCATCGTGACCTTGCTGCCAGGAACATCCTACTGGACAAGGACTACCACTGCAAGGTGCACCATGTTACAACAGACATATATGCTTGTAATTAGTGCTTCTAAATGAAAATGCTTAGTAAAATTGTAATACATTCAAACATGTGCTGCATCATTTTAATATTCTGTTCGTATTTTGGTCAATTACAGATTGCCGACTTTGGTATGTCAAGATATCTAGAGGAGGAATCCTACTATATCACCAAAGGAGGTCGTATTCCACTCAAGTGGACAGCTCCAGAGGCCATTTTGTACAGGAAATACAGTACTAAAAGTGATGTGTGGAGTTATGGAATGGTCATATACGAGATATGGTCACTTGGACACAAACCATTTGAAGAATTTGCTACAGAGGAGGTTTGAATGCATATTATGAGTCACTGTGTGCAAAACTAAGCCATTAAAATGGTGAATACATGTACAATTGACGTTGTGTGTAAAAAATAATGGCCTTGTTGGAAAATACAAAAATTATGGTTGACTGTGCATGTACAAAAACTCAGGGCTGGGGGAAGCAATTTTTTTTACTCAGGCCATTGTCCATCACAGTTTTTATCATTATTGGAACTTGATCACCAAAGCGCTCAAAATTTGCAATTAGATGAGGTCGAAGAATACAATTTGCAAAGGTGCCATCTAAGTTTCTTTAGAAAGTGAATGAGGCAACAATAATAATCCAGTGACACCATTTTATCTCATACAAGCACGTGTTGTGCTAATAACTGAGCAAAATTTAGCCTCAGGAACATTCTGGTTGAAATTCTGAACGTTTTGCTCTAGATATCAAGGAGATTCAATAAATTATATGTACTATTTTATTTTGAGTTTTATTCAAAAATAAGTCCGGCCATGGCCGTAGTGGCTGTAGTGCTCGCCCGGCCCTGAAACTGAGATATATAGGCTGGAGCGGTACAAGGCATGTATATAGCTTGACTTTGTAGAGGGTTAGACAGGTACAGAGGTACACTCAGTCTGAGGAAATGGCCAGATAGGCAAATTCCCTACATCCTTCGAGTTTGCCTTGTACCCGGAATAATCCACCCAACTCAATCTACCCAATTTTTCAAATTAAATGTGGCGGACTAGCAAGAATTCACTGTATAACCTTTCACAACCCTGTTATGCATAAATACATTTTTCTAGGTGATGAGGATTCTGAACACAGGTTACTGCCAGCCCCCACCCACAAACTGCCCAAGAGATATATATGGACTAATGGTTGAATGTTGGTGAGTGATGATGCTTGACTGATATAGGACGCGAGACCAGCACAATAATGTCCATGTATATATATATATACATATAGTTGTAGTCATAATGTTTGCTTGAAAGTTGGCTATATTACTACAGTATAGTGCTCAAACAGAATACCATTGTTATAAGTACATAATAATATAATACAGTAATTAGTCTTAACCCAATATCCGAGTTCTGTAACATACTATATTGATCACACCAGTCATTGCAGTGCAGTATAAATAAAACCTGTCTAATCTGGCCACGCTGGGACCAGGAGAAGTTGGCCAGATTAGAGAGCTGGTTGGGATAGACAGTTCATTTAAATATTAATATTTTTTATGGTGACTTCTGGGGCGAGATAGGATGCTTATGGCTGGTTTAGACAGTGTGGATGATTTACAGAGGCTTGGATTAGAAAGGTATCACTGTATTTGTAATAGTTCCAATATTATGTTTGCACATTAAATTGAATACAATTTGATCTCACATAATATATTATTATATGATAATGCACATGCATGATACATATAATAATATAATATTATATTATATGACAATGCACATGCATGATACATATAATACTATGCATTATCATAATTTTTTTAGGAATCCGAAGCATCAGGAAAGACCAGAATTCTCATCATTGTTGGTATGCCTTGAGCAAATGGACATTGAACGATGGATAAATTGGATGCAAGAAACATATGATAGAGACAAAAATGTAACTATTCGATACGAAGACTTACAGTTCAAATATTCGTTTGGAACTAGTAATAATTAAACATTCGTGAGTGTAATTGGATTAAAGAAAAGTATACTATAATTGTTTTTATTGTTTTTAGGGGCTGCCTGTGGCAGCCCCTATATTGTTTTCATTTGGACTTCCTGTGTGTAACGCTCGTCCGATATATATATATATATATATATATATATATATATATATATATATAATATGGATTTGAAGAAAAGTCTTATAATAGAGAATTTATATAATAGTAATAGAGAAGTATGAATTTATACAGGAATGAGTTATAGGAATTGTTTTGAAAACAATTGCCAAATATGGCAATTGTTTTCAAAACAATCGTCCAGTTACAATAAACAGTATGTTCAATGAATGTTCAGCTGTGCACTTATACTCCAATGCTTTGCAAGTGATTCGAGTGCGTGGGGCGGCAGCCCCCACGAGTTTTTAACTCGAATTACTTGTTATTATACACAGTTAATCTCTCTTTCACACACATACATACACACATTAAAGCACATGCACACACTGCACAAACACACACATGCACACACACACACACACACACACACACACACACACACACACACACACACACACACACACACACACGTACACACACACACACACACACACACACATTTACACATTTACACATTTACACATATACACACACACACACACACACACACACACACACGCACACACACACACACACACACACACATATACACACACACCTGCAAACACACACACACACACACACACACACACATGCACTTGCATGCGTGCGTGCGTGTGTGCGTGCGTGCGTGTGTGTGGTATTGCATTCATGTATGCATGTACACACGGGTGCATACATGTGTGTGTGGGTGTATGGGTGTATTGGCCATGCAGTGCATATGTGCATGTGTGGGTGAAACATGTCATTATGCACAATTCATGTAGAGGCATGTTCCAAAACTATGGAGGCTGCATGGGAGGGGGATGGGGATTTATAAATTGTAGTATAACTTTGATAAAGTTCCAGAGGGCAACATCAATGAAATTTATACAAAATTTTAATATACCATAATGTTAACATAATATTATTATTTTCAGATCTGACAGCAGACATCCCATGAAGTAGTATAGTCATGTATGATGATAACTAGGAGAATAAGAGATATGAACTGACAATATCTTTAATTTTTGTGCTTGCTACATGCTATGTAAAGTTTAATACAGAAAACAATCGATTGCACAGTCATGTGTACATGCATGTACGCATCCTCCTCTCACTCACATATTCCCACCTATAAGTGTATGGTTGTAACAGTACAGTTGAACCTGCCTATAGTGTATACACCAGGGATACAAGTGAACTTCTGGAGACTGCTTATGCTTTCTATCTCCCTACCTAAACATTAAGTACAGTACACAAATCAACACGGCATGGCAGTAAACAACCTTTTAACTAACCCTTGCAAATGATGTTGCAATTATTATACTAACCAAATTTAACTGCACCAATTCTAGTCATGTACTGTACATGCTGCTGTTTCCTGTTTGTATGTGCACACTCACATGTGTGACAAAAATTGAATGTTGCACTGAAAATACTGTAACAACAAAACCTGTGATATGATATAATTCACAAACCACATGTGAGTGTACTGTGCATGGTGTGTTCACTATACTAGTCTCCAGAAGTTCACATTTCTATGTCATACCATTATGGACAGCCACGTTGTATATCCTTGTGGTGGTTTGTTGAATAACATTGTGGTTTCACACACAATAGTAATAATTTTTTATGATAGACTAAGTATTGATTAGTGTATTATAAAAAGGGGATAATACATTACCATGTATACATGTGCCAAGCTGAATACCACATTATAATAGTGGCACACAATAATAATTACCTATAAAAGAAGGTATCTACAGTTAATCCACTACAATTGTGAGGAGAGTTGAAAATCCGCCAGAGGAGAATGCAGAGTGTGGTCAACTACATTCAGGTCACTCTGTGCCTGTTTCTCCTTATCTGTTGTATGGCAATGTCTGAAGATAGAAATCAAGAGAACAGTAAGTTGCTGATAGGAGGTCTACGTACCTTGGCCTTAGTACTAGGGATTTAGTAGTAAAAGTAAAACTTGGATAGTACTCACTGTCAAAAGTAACAGTGGAATCTCTGAATAGAGGACACTATAGGATAGCTTCTTTGTCCCTTGTAAGGAGGTTGTACGTTTCTCTTTATTGGGAGGTTCAAGAAGTGTATTGGAATTAAGTATAGGAAAGAAATATTTTGGGACCTCAAGCTGTGTCATTTGTAGAGAGGCTCTCCTTTTTCAGTGTGTCCCCCATATTGGAGATTTCGCTGCACTCACATTTTGTGCTGATTACAGTATATACTGTACACGAGGTATAGGGGAGAGTGGTCAGGGTTCTATCTAGGATCAAAATATTTTTTGGGGGGAGGTTGAGTATTACAGTGATTGACTGCCGCACAAGATATACACATAGATTTGATGCATGTATTGTATGTATATAGCAGGGTGATGGGGGGGTAATTACAAAGTATAGTAGGGGGTCAGGTACATGTATGTATATGTGGTATCCTAGACATCTATAAAACACATGCAGTGCAGTGATAATAGAGGTGTATGCAGATATGTATATGGAGTGCAGGGGTATATATACGTATGAAACTAGGGGGGTCTGGGGGCATACCCCCCCCCCCCCTCCCCAGGGAAAAGTCGAGTTTTTAGGTGAGATAATGTTGCATTTGAGGCCATTTTAGACCACTGAAGGCTGATTTTCACACTGAAGTAAGGCCTTCTCTATAGTAGTGAAACGAGTGCCTGTGTGTATACATGTGCATAGATATGACATTGTGTATGCGCGCGCGCGCTCGTGTGTGTGTGTGTGCATGTGTATGCGTGTGTGTGTGTGTGTTTGTGCATGACCGGATATATTATGGAGTGCAGGAGTATACGTACTTAACTAGAGGGGTCTTGGGGCATGCCCCCTAGGGAAAATTTGAGTTTTTTAGGTTGTACAAGATAGTATTTTTATCTATTATTATTTTAACTGAAACAGCCACACAAAGTTACACAAAGAAGACGACAAGTAATCTAAATGCATGAGTGATATTCATTATTAAATGTAATTATTATGACAATGATGAGAATGATATATTGTGATAATATATAATGATAAGGAAAGACATTTATCATAAATAATACTTGATATTATGTGCCTACTAAATAATAATAATATAATAAGGACTGGTGTAAATTATGCTCCCACTATAATACTCTTTAAATTTGTAGGTGGTGGTCAATGTGTTGAAGGATTCACAGAAAACTTATCAATAAACTATACCAGATCATCTCCATACAAATCTGTGCAGAGTGATACCATACTTTTTCCCTCTCTGAGATTCAAATGTACAGGTTATCTTCACCAAGCAACTATTCTCTATGACTGGAGATTTTGCTACATTACTAAATATTACAATGTCAAAAATGTCACAGTGTCATATTATAATACATTGGTACATTCAATGGTGCTTAGTACATTATCACGCAGTGCAATATCAATCTGGTCTCTGTCAGATTCAAGCACCTATGTACAGACCCATTGGTACCCACTATCCAGTCTGAAAGTCAGATATGTACGCCCAATTCAGTCAACAAACGTGACAACTATACCATTTAAACTAGCATTCAGTCATGTTCGAATAAATAAAGGTAGCATTCTGGGCCTTACCATACCAAGGCTGGGGATAACAGGGATAAGGACTTCATGCGGATACCAAAGACAGTATTTTGAGCATAGTCTGCAAATGATACTGGTAAATGACCCAGCCAGTGTAGTGCTGAGATCGCAACAATGTATAAAGCCAAAGGACAAATCTGACAGTTTTCCATGTTTCTCAGAAATTGGTCACAGAAGACCTCTGATAAAGGTGGATTTTGATCCAGTAACATCAGGTGGGTTACCCAAGACAATAATCAACTAAGCATGTCATAACTGATTCACTCATTCTGCAAGGCATGTAGTGACCATCTTGTGACTGGGATAATATATTTTTGAATAATGAACTCTACTGGGCAGCAATTAACAAAGGAAATACAACACAACCCCTGGTTACTCACTATAATATCATTATACATTAGTGCCTATACATTATTAAGAACAAATTGAATACATGCCTGCTTATGTATGCAGGTGTGTGTGTGTGTGTGTGTGTGTGTGTGTGTGTGTGTGTTTGTGTGTGTGTGTGTGTGTGTGTGTGTGTGTGTGTGTGTGTGTGTGTGTGTGTGTGTGTGTGTGTGTGTGTGTGTGTGTGTGTGTGTGTGTGTGGTGTGTGTGTGTGTGTGTGTGTGTGTGTGTGTGTGTGTGTGTGTGTGTGTGTGTGGTGTGTGTGTGTGTGTGTGTGTGTGTGTGTGTGTGTGTGTGTGTGTGTGTGTGTGTGTGTGTGTGTGTGTGTGTGTGTGTGTATGTGTGTGTGTGTTTGTGTGTGTGTGCATACACGCATGTGCAAGTACATATTATTATATACAGCATGTAAGTCTGTAATTCTTATATAGTATTACGTAATAAAAATGCTACTATTGTTCACTGTGCACATATACAGGTAACCCATACAATGATTCCAAGCCTACAGGTGACACTACCACCACTCCTAGTGGTTCTCTTGCTGATGTCACCTCACAACCTACCATCATCAGGTGTCAGCTAGGCTTAGCCGTGGTCTCCACCATTCTGGCCATAATGATCATCATAACCTCTGCAAGCTGCTTACTGGTTGCCTGCATAGCAAGGAGGTTGAGGAAGGGACAGATTCAGATTGGTAAGGATGGATATTTTCAGAGAATGTTAGCTACATATATATAACCTGTGCATGGCTGATATACACTGTATATGATATACTGTATATATGATATATATATATGTATATCAGGAAATAGCATGATTGAAGTTTGAGTGAGTTCTTCTTAATCTAGCTGACACAACTCGGTTCTTTTACAATTGTGTCAATTTCTTTCCACTATAAAATATGCATAAAGTGGGGGGGGGGGGGGGGGAGGAGGGTTCAGTAGGCTGGTGGATGGGAATTACATCCAAAATTAATGCACATTATGCTATTTATACTGATATTTATTAATTGCTATGTAATTGTAAAATAGAATTGTAGCATAAAATAAACAAAAATTAATAAATGCATTATTCACAGTCACATGTAATATCATGCGAACAAATACACACTTACAGATTAATTTTTGTATGGATCCATAATATTATTATGCATGTGACCAGCTCCTTTTGTGTATTATTGGTTGCTTGAATTAGGAAAATACACTAATATATAATTATACATACACTATATATATATAGCAGAATCATGAATGTGTGTGCAGATGTGCATATATAGAGAGATTATACTTGCATGTAATATCAGCTTTGAAATATATTTTCTTCTTGCTGTTTTACAGTTAATACTAAGAAAAGAAAAAGACATCTCAGCCAGCTACCAATTCTTTATGATGGCAATTCACCGCAATCACCAGGACTGGCAAGGGGTGACATGAAGCAGGAAGCTTTCAGGCAGATGCAGAGTGGGCAAGACTGTGCACATCAGTACCAAGAATCTACGTACACAGGCATTCACATGGTGAGCAACATGCGCATGATACATAATCGGCGGTAATCTAATTATAATTCATGCAGAAGAAATCCTGCCCATTGATGTTGAGTGGGAAATTGTTTCACATGGAATTTGGAATTAAATTATATTCCCAAATTTGGAAAAATTGACAATTCATTGTACATAAACAGGAGGTGGACTAATTGAATTTTAGAATGATCTTACAATTAACTGCATCCAGGAAATGTGGGTGGCAATGGAGTCCATGCATGTACTGTGTGTATCAACACCTTCACAAACTATAGTGAATGCATGTCGAGCTATGTGCACATGGTTTGAGTGGTAACTTAAGTTTCATCAATTGGTAATTGCAATAATTTTTAGATTATGTAGGTATCATTATACATATGGAAGTTAGAATTTAAATTGAAAGAATATTCCATATAGTACATTAAAGGCAAGCACAATGCATTATAATCCCCACTGCTTTAATGTATCTGGAAGTTCAATTGTTCTTGGATCTGATTTAACTTTAGTACTTAGTTTATGGGCCCTGGGTTAGTGGTAGTTGGTATATATATAACCGGATTGTACAAGAAGTATATGTCAACTCTTGACTATGCACAGCTACTATGTAGTACGTTATCACATGTTACGTATGATAATTATTATATGCAACAAAAATGGAGGACTACATAATATACAGTGTTGCCCCCATTGATAGACCATTCTCATGAAAAGACCACCCCTTTCGTAAGACTGGCTTTGCGGGTCACAAAAATGTGTGCTCCCTATAATATATATTAACCCCCTTGTCAGAGACCATGGATCTCTTTTGAAAGACCACCTTTCACATGTCCCCAAGGGTGGTCTCTTAAAAGGGGAACTACTGTACTCATTTACTTTGATGGAATCATAATCTGATGAATGGTAAATGTCCTGACGCGGAGTTACCATCATACCATGGAGAAATGGTCGATCTCTGGTATGGAGTGTCACCTGCAGGGATTCCTTTGCACTTATACACCTGCTTGCACCTCTACAGCTTTAGGGCGGGATCTGTAGCAGACAAGGCTGCTATGGACAGGCAGCGGAGGTATCCTGACTTGGCCAGATCTTACCATTTCATACCAATTGCAGTAAAATCATCGGGAGCAATTGGAAAGAATGTATTGAATTTCTTTTGAGATTTATAGGTAGACGTACAAGATCACAAACTCAAGATATGTGTTTTATCATATAAACTTTGCCAGAGGATTACTGTCACTATTCAGCGTTTCAATACACACTCGCCCGTAATTGGGCGGGCTCATGCGTGCACACCACAAAAGACCATTGGTTAACTATTACATATAAAAATATATATGTATTATATATATATATATATATAATATATATATATATATAATATACAGTTAAAGGTCTGTATTCCACATGTAGGGACGATCTAGGAATTATGAGACAGTGTGCTCATCGTTTAACAGCGGGGAGTACCTTGCAAATGATCAAAATCCTGTATGCTGTGTGGAAGTAAGTTTTTAAAAGTGCATCTTAATTTTTTCACATGTGTGTATTGCAATTGATGTTGAATAATTTATAACGAAAATAATAATATTATTTGTGTAATCACTGCATACCACTAGAGAGACAGCGCATACTGGATACCCCCGAATTGTGCAACCGCAATTTATAATCAAATGATTGCTAGGAAATACGTACAAATTCCACATTCGGCTATTGAAGTACAGGAGCAATTGGGAGAAGGAGAATTTGGAGTAGTTTACAAAGGACAGTGGAAATTATCTCCCGGAAAGTCTCTAAAAGTAGCAGCAAAGACTCTGAAGCCTACAGCATCAAACGATGAAAAAGTAAAACTATTTCAAGAGGCGGCAATCATGGGGCAGTTCACACACACAAACATTGTAAGCATGTATGGAGTGGCTACAGATGCAAATATGGTAAGCTACCACACGTACTGGAGTATACATATATACACCGTATATTATTGCTATGAGACCTATCATGTCCACCTCAAGGTGACGTTGGTGATGGAGCTTTTAGAAAATGGAGATCTACACAGTCACTTACTCACCATACAGGAAAGGTTTGTAGGTTTCTATCCAGTGGGGGGGGGAGGAGCTTTGGACTTCCACCCCCCAAAAATTCCAACTGTTACAGTAGTGCAAATTACCTTAGAGAAGGCCCTACTTGAGTTTTAAAATCAACTTTGAATGGTCAAAAGTGGCCTGACTAGTTAAACCATCTTAAATGAGTAAACCTAAAAACTCAAATTTTCCCTGGAGGAGTATAACCCACAGCCTCGAGCTATATATCCCTATATATGGTGGCACATAAATCACTGCACTACATGTGTTACCACCCTCAACCCTACCACATAGATACAATACATACATCAAAACCACGATACTGTCTTGCATAGCAGGCATGCCCAGTCATATACTGACCCCAAAATCCCCGGCCCATGCACCCTTCCCTAAAAGCATCCCAGATAGAACCCTAGCTGGTTTGTATTTAGTACCCTACCTGTATCGAGGATGGGCTATTGCATAACTTTGTAACAGAGCCATTCAATATAGTAACACTAGTAGTAATTAAGTGTGTATCATATACATACATATCATGTGTCTGTGTACATATGTGTGTGCATGTGTGTACGTACATGTGTACGTGTGTATGTATATGTATGTGTGTGTGTGTGTGTGTGTGTGCGTGTGTGCGCGCGCACGAGCATGTGTGTGCTGCGGGTGTGTGTATATATTCACGTATGTGTGCTTGTGAATGTGGTGGTCCATGTAATAGTATTATGCCAATATATTTAATTGGTTTAATATTTTGCAATATCTGATCGAAGCCTAATACTGTATTAGTCTAAGAATAAGTGATACACATTTCAGTGTGTGTTCACACAGCAATCTTCATAATATATATATAGAATATTATAATTATCTCCAGTTTTGATCAAAGAGGGGCATCTCAAGATCTACTAAGATTCTGTCAAGAAATAGCAAATGGAATGAACTACTTGTCCAGGAAATGTTTCATCCATCGTGATCTTGCTGCAAGGAACATTCTATTGACTGTGGACTACAAATGCAAGGTGAAGCAGCACTGCATGTAGTGTTACTGTTACAGAATGTAAGTTGTTAGAGATATTACGATCTGTCCTAATGTACGGGCGACCATATTTTTTCCGAGTCATCCCTACATATGAACCACTACCAAGGTTCATGATTGCAGTTACATACTTTTGGAAATGGAATGATCAAATCATGAGAGTACTATTCTGTATCTGTTGAAGTGTGTTGTTTGTATGATACAAATAAAATCATTATTGTGTAATTAATAGTATCAATCACTATCATGTATTGCATGGAATTGTATATGGTCTTCAGCTCTCTCTAAATTACATCAATGATCTATATCTTCCTGACAATTGCCTCCAAATTTAGATTGCTGATTTTGGAATGTCTCATGAGCTCAAGGAGAACGACAACTACAAATCAAAAGGAGGACGTATTCCACTCAAGTGGACAGCTCCAGAGGCCATTTTGTACAGGAAGTACAGTACTAAAAGTGATGTGTGGAGTTATGGAATGGTCATGTACGAGATATGGTCACTTGGACACAAACCATTTGAAGACTTCTCAGTTGATGAGGTACCATAGCAATTTAAAATTAATAATTATTAATTTTTAATTTAATATATGCACATGAATACTTTTCTTACAATACGCACTGTTTGCATATATAGGTAATTGCTGCGTTATCACAGGAGTATTATTTGGAAGCACCTCCTGATTGCCCGTCAGGAATATACTCGATAATGATGGAATGCTGGTGAGGGAATTGCCATGATTCACATATGCCACCAAACGTGTTTATCGTACATCACAACCTGTAGGAATCCCAATGCAATGGGCAGACCAAATTTCCAGGAAATAGTAATTGCCTTAGATGAAGTGAACAACAAATGCAAGCAGGCTGAAAGCACAACATCTGTGGACATTGGTACACTTTGTATTTCCACAAGAGCTAATTTTACCAGTAGATCAGCCAGCCCTGCTGGCAGAACTGGTACAAGCAGTACCACAACCACAAACACAGCCAACATAACCTTGAATTCCAAGGATATGTAACACTGATCCCAGCATTGATGTTGTGGAATCCATTATTCATCCATATCTCTATATATCTGAGTGTGTGTGATAGAAAAAAAATGATCATTATACGAGCTTGGAACACCTAGCACACACATACACAGTACTTGCATGTGTGTTACATTTTTCAGCTGATTATGTATTCATGCATGTACCTCGTTATTGTAACAATCAAGTTGATATTTAAAGTTCCAAATTCATGTATTCAAAATTGGAAGCACTTGTATTAGAATCTATGAACCAAAATGTGCTCAAAGATTTGTGGGATGAAACTTAGTGTTTTTTGTGGATTGGCCAAAAGCCATGTGCAAGAATTTTAAACCTGTAAATATTTATTGATTATTAGGTCGAGGTCTTGTGCGGTGATCAAAATGGCCTTAATTCAAAAGAACAGGGGTTACTGAGAAGCACTGCAGCGCATTCACTCTTTTCTCTAATGGCTTTCATCCACAAACAGATGAAGTTTATATCAATAAAAGGCTAGTAAATGGTTATAGGATTAGAGAGTGATCCACAAAAATAGATAAAAATTATGAAACTTGTGAAAATTGCCGATACACAGAAATTTCATCCTGCGAAAATTTGAATGCGTAAGGTAAAAAATATGACAATGGTATGAAATTAAACTTATGGGTATTATATTTTACTATCATGAGATATTATAAACTACCATATGCATGGCAAATGCCAATTCTTCATGACTACCTCAAGAAACAGTATACTATTTATACATCGAAAGCAAGTTTAGTCTTCAGCATACTACTCATTAAACTACATTAATCTTTGCCTCATTTGGCGAT
>CAUJGJ010000185.1:4544274-4549274 GCA_963170055.1 Halisarca cf. caerulea | reverse complement strand
CTAGGGGAAAAGAGGTCAAACCCTAAACATTGGCCTATACAACAATTGTCACAGCATAGCACTAGCTTACTACCGGCTTCTCTTGATATAGTAATTACACTCAAATCAATAAATTTACCTTATACAACCTCTTCACTTAATATAAGGGTTGCACCCGCCACCCAAACTAGGGGTGAAGGCGGCCTTTGGCCGCCTTCTCCCCTAGTCCATATAATAATTGTTTCATAAAAGTGCACCAGCTTAAGCTTGGTGCTCAAATATAGGTGCATACTGTAGATGTATGTGTACAATAAACAAAGTGAGTTTCCTGACCTTCAATGATGCTCGTGCTTCACTACTAGTTCAAACACCACTAGTAAAACTGTGCTTTCAAGTACAGTGGATCCGAATCTACTTAATCTGACGACATCTTTTCCCCGTAAATGTGTCAGATAAACCAGGTAAAATTGTGTACAGTAGATTCATAACAGATTGTGGGATAAATAAGGTTCCGGATAATTAAACCAGTGTCAGATAAATTAGATTTGACCGTAAACACTTTAGGCCATGTATGAAGTTGACCAGTACAGTAGAATGCATCTGACCACAGATATGACAACGAACTGACCCAATGATTGGGCATTCTCACAGCACATGGGCAATAGAACTACATTTTGAAGACTTCACAATGAGGCTTGCAAGGGTTATGTCATGTACTTATTAGGTTAGCTTTCTAATGAGGTGGTGCTATAGGTGACAGTTATATGGCTATCCAATTAGGAACCTGCTCAAAGGAAGCCATTTTCAAACAATCCAGAAGGGGTGCATAGAATCATAAATACCCACTGTAGGAAGAAATTGTCAAATTGAATCATAGTGAAGTGTATACAATTGTAACTATAAGTCTCTCAGACATGTTTTCTGTACGTACCTTTAACATGGTATATTCTAGTAGAAGTGCTCTACTGGTTTACTTCACCTTGTTCACCACCGTGAATATACAACAGATTACAGCCAATCCAGGTATGTACTGTACCAAAGAGTGTTCTTACTCCTTTGCACACAACATATAGGTGTGGTGGTTTCCAATAATTTGCACAGTTTAAGACTTAGTGTAGTATCTGATCTATAGTTATATTAATTTTATTAGTTGAAGTCTAATATTAAGATTTTAGCCAATTCTACTAGATTCACTCACCCATGCAGTGATGAAATCCTATATCCTGGCTCCTAAAATAACCATAATACATTAAGTGAGAAAGTCCAAATAAAGTATTATAAATGTTTGCATAACAGGCAGACAACAAACTCACAGTAATTTTATCATCTCTTTCATAGCCGCTTGTTATCAGGGATTCATGGAAAAGTTGCCTGACAAATCAGAATATGAAGAGTATTCCACACTAAATCCTCGCTCCAATGATAGGCCAACAACATACTTGCTCCCCAGGCTTATGTTCACATGTGACGGAATGCTAGAAGAGGTTACTATTCCTTGGTACGCAAAACACTTGAATGACCCTTATGACTTTTGGAGTGTGAATGCCACAGTGTCTCTATCACTATGGAGAAAGAATGGTAGTGATTATATTCAAGTAAAAACTTTCAAACTGGCCCATCGTCTAGTGGATGAAGTTGAACCAAATAATAATGCATTTTATACAGAGCATAAAGGAATTTATACTGTGAAGTTTAACGAAAGTGTCTACACAGAAAGAAATACCTTCATTGGTTTTACATTACCAGGGAGTAAAACAATATGGGGAACCTATCACAATGCTATTGTTTCACAACACATACCAATACTTCGAGGTTCTAAAAGAACTAGAATGTCTTGTAAGACTCCAGTGGAAGGTAAAATCATCAATAATTGCTTACTACCACAAAACAGTGTTCCAGATCCAATGATCCAGATAAAATTCAAACCATTGTCAGGGATTGGCGGCGAATATAGCAAAGGTAAACAAACACAGCCAATAAAGGTGCATAGGACACACGTATTACCACCTATATACGTAGACAGATGTAACATGTAACACAACCTGTACATGTGACACAACCTGTACATGTGATGCAACCTGTACATATAACACAACCTGTACATATGACAAAACTTATACATGTAACACAACCTGTACATGTGACACAACCTGTACATGTGACACAACTTATGCATGTAACACAACCTGTACATGTGACACAACCTGTACATATAACACAACCTGTACATGTGGCACAACCTGTACATGTGACACAACCTGTACATGTGGCACAACCTGTACATGTTACACAACCTGTACTGTGATGCAACCTGTACATATAACACAACCTGTACATGTGATACAACTTATGCATGTAACACAACCTGTACATGTAACACAACCTGTACATGTGACACAACCTGTACATGTGACACAACCTGTACATGTGACACAACCTGTACATATAACACAACCTGTACATGTGGCACAACCTGTACATATAACACAACCTGTACATGTGGCACAACCTGTACATGTAACACCACCTGTACATGTGACACAACCTGTACATGTGACACAACTTATGCATGTAACACAACCTGTACATGTGACACAACCTGTACATATAACACAACCTGTACATGTGGCACAACCTGTACATGTGACACAACCTGTACATGTGGCACAACCTGTACATGTTACACAACCTGTACTATGATGCAACCTGTACGTATAACACAACCTGTACATGTGATACAACTTATGCATGTAACACAACCTGTACATGTAACACAACCTGTACATGTGACACAACCTGTACATGTGACACAACCTGTACATATAACACAACCTGTACATGTGGCACAACCTGTACATGTAACACAACCTGTACATGTGACACAACCTGTACATGTGACACAACCTGTACATATAACACAACCTGTACATGTGACACAACCTGTACATGTGACACAACCTGTACATATAACACAACCTGTACATGTGGCACAACCTGTACATGTAACACAACCTGTACATGTGACACAACCTGTACATGTGACACAACCTGTACATATAACACAACCTGTACATGTGACACAACCTGTACATGTAACACAATCTGTATATGTGACACAACCTGCACATGTAACACAACCTGTACATGTAACACAACCTGTACATGTGACACAACCTGTACATGTGACACAACCTGTACATGTGACACAACCTGTAAATATAACACAACCTGTAGATGTGACACTTCAATTATTATTCTATATAGTATAGTAATATAATTACTTTTAGAATATATAGATTTTGGAACCTTTTGACAGGAGGTAATCCGCCATTTGCACATGTTAATCTGCCAAACAGATGAAACGAATTGTGAAATTAAGACTGCAAAATATGAGGATTCATTACATATCTAACAATGCATGTCATAATAAGTATACAATATGTGTATTTCAATGCCTATTTTAATGGTCAAATAATATTATTTACATATAGGTCCAATGGACATATCTCCAATCAACATATCAGCATCCTCACAGTCAATGACTGACAGTGTCATAACCACCTCAGGTATGTGTATGCATGTTTATGATTCACACACAACAGTAGTAAGTACCTTCGAGGGTGGGTATATTATAGGTACTCACTACTATTAGAGGTACTTACTATCCAAGGTGACGTAGGGACAGAGCAATGAGTACTTAATTTCCAGAAATACTTATTATTTGAACCCAAGAACTCACCAACCCATGTACTCACTATAACCTAGATACTTACCAACCCATGTACTCACTAACCCAGGTACTTACTAACCCAGGTACTCACCAACCCAGGTACTCACCAACCAATGTACTCACTAACCAAGGTACTCACCAACCCAGGTACTCACCAATCTATGTACTTACTAACCCAGGTACTCACTAACCCTGGCATTTACTAACCCAGGTACTTACCAATCCAGGTACTCACTAACCCCAGTACTTACCAACCCAGGTATTCACTAACCGTGGTATTTACTAAACAGAGATTGACTGTACATACACCTATTAGTGTATGTACATGCTCCAAACAACAGCAAGCACTAGCTATCCTTTACACAGCTACATGCGGCCTATACAGTGTGTAATAAGCTTTTGTGAGTGCGTAGAACACAACCACTTTGATTGGCAGTGCATATTCAACAATCATTAAAGGTTAACTTGCTGAACGTATTGATTCTTACCTGTCCAGTAGAACTAGCATAGTATTTGCTCCACGCATGATATGTGCTATGTATTCTTTGACTGTTTTAGTCCTTGGGGTACTGATCGCCTTGTTGGTGCTGGTCATCGCAGGAATGCTCATCATCATTATCCTCATGTCTATTAAGATTAGACACAAACATAAATGTAAGCTACAAATTAGTATAAAGAGTATGACTACATGTGTGCTAGATGAGTGTATATCTGTATCTACACTATATTACAAAATTATTATAATTATCAGCAGATGTGTGTGTGTATGTGTGTGTGTGTGTGTGTGTGTGTGTGTGTGTGTGTGTGTGTGTGTGTGTGTGTGTGTGTGTGTGTGTGTGTGTGTGTGTGTGTGTGTGTGTGTGTGTGTGTGCATGTGTGTGTGTGTGTGTGTGTGTGTGTGTGTGTGTGTGTGTGTATTTGTATGAATTTAGATGTATGAGTGTGCTTATGAATGAGTAGGTGCATTCGATCAGGATGCACAATCTCATGTGTGTATATACAGTGACAGTCTATTGGATAATTTATGAAATATGTACAATATCGATCACTATAACATTATAAAAGTTTAAAATCTTGCATAAAATCCTTAATGTTTAGTATCTACAACAGGTTCTACTTCAAATAGCAGTGGAAATGAATATATTGCATACTACAACACAAGAGTGAACAATGCTTCGGTGCCAATGGTGGCCTTTGACGAAGCAGACTCTACCACCATGGATAGGCCAAGCCCTTCTGTCAACCCAGCATACGAGGTTATTGGGGAAGAAAACTTGACCGCAAATGGGAG
>CAUJGJ010000185.1:4526774-4539274 GCA_963170055.1 Halisarca cf. caerulea | reverse complement strand
GTGTGTGTGTGCATGTTTGTGTGTGTGGTTGTGTGTGTGTGTGTGCATGTGTGTGTGTGTAGGTTCGCCCACGTGGAGCAGTCTAGTTAGCCAGATAACATATGGCGTCCAATCCTCGAAAACCATGACATGCAGTTTAATCTTGCAAACATTGAGCGCATACGGTAGTTAATCAACTTAACGTTCCATATAGTACATATGCATATGTACGTTAAAGTACTACCAGTGAGTAGGAGATATTTCACAGTGTGCACGTGTGCATATAAGGTAAGTCAAAATTTCCAGTGAAAGCTCATGCAAATCTTACAGAGCTTGCTATGGTCTTATAAAAAGGTGCATAATATGGTTTGTTGGTTACAAATTATCTACTATGGATTGTAAACTTGTCATTATCATGTGTAAATCACTTGTTATGCACTCCAAAATTGATTAATCGGTACAGCAGAACCAGCCCAATCCAGCATCTCTCTCTCTTATATAAACTAGCATTTGCCTAAACTGGCCAAGATTATCTGACAATAAACATTAATTTTTGCCACACAAACTGACCTCTGTAATCCAGCAACCGATTATATAATCCAGCACTGTTTTTCATTTCCCAATTGGTGCAGGATTATACAGGTTCCACGTGTACAGTATTCAACCATGATACTTTGCATGCATGATTGTGTGTACTATATTGTATAAACAATAGCAGTAGTATCCCCAAGGTACAACAATAGCAGTAGTATCCCCAAGGTGTCCCTGAAGATAATTCTGGAAAGCTCTCCAAGGCTCAAGCAAGAAATGAAAACACTCATGCTCAGTACCTACCTATTCAATCACTGGTAAACAGTTATCAAATTAGGAATGTCTCTTGTGGCATTCCTATAGATATTGCAGCTGTCAGCATATCAGACACATAACAAAGGAGAAAATGTATCTATGCTATCTGGGGTGGTTGGTGGCATTAGAGTACATATCAGGAAACAAATGCACAAAAAGGCAAAGGGTGTACCCCGACACATGACAAGCCTGGTGAATAAGGGAGTTCAGCACATTCAAACAGCATTTAACACCTTTGAGCTGTATAGGAAGCCCAGCAGGTGCCCACGTAACAGGATGGGGTGATGAGGCTTCGGCAGGAGATTGCCTACAGCATATATTACACTCGAAATGTACATCCAGTTGTTGCTGTTGTGAGTTTAAGTATATAGAGGTCCAGCGGTTAAGATATAGAAAGAGTGTGTTACTACACTTTAAGGAGAAATGTCTTCAAAATTGCTTCTGCTAGGATTGTACATTTTTGGTATTACTCATCTGAAAGGGAGTAGAGCTCAGTTAGGTGAGTTTGACGATAATTCTGCTGTATATAAGCAATCCACATATATACTAAGTGCCAAAGGCACCATTCCTAAAACATAGGGATTAACAGTGATATAACTGAATGTACATATCAAGTGTAGTATATTAGATCCCCAATTTATGCCAGCCTTAGTGCTGAAGGGGCAACCTTCCAATAATAACAATAACAATAACAATAACAATAATATAATTATTCTATTAGTATAGAAAAAGGTTGCTAATATATAGCAGATACTATATTACTGTCCTTCAAAACCAGGACTGATAGAAGTTTTGCTGAGCTGCCCACACACATGGCTGAAGTGTTCTTATTTCCTCTGATTTGAACGGCCAAGCGGCGACAGACCCGCTCTATATTTTCGAACTTGGAAACGGACCACTACTGGGAGTTATCTGGGAAGTTATCTGGTTATGGCAATTTCCAATTTCTGTCAATATTATTGCATGTCCATGAAGTATTATTATGCATATTTTTGGTCTAGAAGCACGAAGATGATATTGATACATGTAGATGTTGCCAATAATGTCTACTAGCTGTAAGCATTTGGGGTCTAGTGACAGCTAGCCCTTAGCTATACATTCTGGTACCTGTGACAATGGATTGTGCTATGACATTCTATATACTGTGCAACTACAACAATTTTAAAGAGAAGTCTGAGAAATGCAATTACATACTATTATTATGTATTGAGTATCACGCATCAAATCTATAGATATAATGTAATTCTCTATTACACAGCAAGCAATCCATGCCTCAAAGGATTCATGCAAACACTCCCGCCAGAAGAGGAATTGAGGAACTATACAATATATGATACTGAAGTAAGATTTGCTCTTTATCCTGAACTGATGTTTTTGTGCAGTGGAACACTCAGTGGTGGCATCATACCATATACCATAAAAGAACAGACTTATTGGGACAACATATTAGAGCTTAGCATGGTCATATGGAGAAAACAGCCACAAGTGGGGTATGTACGGACGGAGATTAAAATTGAAATAGAACCACAAGAGATCAGCCAAGAATCACCTTTCTTCACAAGCACAAGCATGAGAGGAAATGCAGAAATTATATCAGATTCCCCTGGACCAGTAAAGATAGAAAAGTATGATATTCTTCAATTCACTATACCACCTCGATATCGTGGAGCGAGAGAACATATTCCCTTTCTTCTGCGTGAGTATCCAGAGGGTTGCACCACACCGGGATGCTTGATTCCTGTCATACAAGTGAAATTTAGCAGCAGTGAAGCAGTGATAGGTAAGTATTTAAAATAATATGTAATGATCACTTTCCCAAATACAGTCAGACCTCACATATTCGCACACATCTGTTCTGGATAAAATTGTGGATAAAGTGAGCTAGGGAACTGGATAAATGAGGGAGCAGCAGTATAGTGTACAGTATAGGATTATTGCAGAAATGTTCCAGTAAAACCTACTGCGGAAGGTGAGGGAACTGGAGGTGCGGATAAGTGAGGTCTCACTATAAACCAACTTCACTGTAAAGGAAATAGTATACGAATCACAAAGGATTCAAGTTCATCTGATTCGAGAGTATAGAGTAACCCACAGCAGTACATGCTTTCATACTGAGATAAGGAGATAGCAAGTAACTTCAAAGCATGACACTATATTGAGGACTACACTGTCTTCAGACCAGATAACCCACACAATTCTTTATGTACTTCATTGTACATATACAAGTCACTGACTGAATGAATATGGTACGTTCCTTTATATGCAGGGAGCAGTGCTTCAATTACAGTGGAACCTAGGTATGTATGCATTCACAATGAACTACATTCACAATGGCTGTCTTATTAATGAAACTTGTTATGGTCAAACCTGTGTTAAAGGACCATCTGAGTGTGTACAAAGATCACTAAATTTAAAGTAGGCAGACCCATTTGCCACCTGAGCTATTCGCACTTCCCTCAAAGGCCACATGTATACAAAGCCAAGTTTTGCTTGGACTTCAAGTGGCTTTTAAGGACAGGTTTCGCTGTACGGGATAATGATGTGTGTGGAGAACATGTTAGACATGCAAAAGATAGCAATGGATGGGACTTGTAGGGTTTGTAATCATACTTTCTTCACTTACTCCACAGTGCAGTAACAATGGGTACATCTCCCGTCCCAAATTTACTTTCCAACTTCTCAGCAACACGACCACTAAAAGCAGGTCAGTGTAATGCATTAATGGGAGACATCTCACTTATATATATATATATATCTATATATATATATATATATATATATATATATATATGTAGTATTAAACATTTGTTTGTAAATAATCATGTTTCTTATGGGATTCCAACCATGCACATGGTGTGTGCGTGGTCTATTTATAAATATTGTGTATGTTTCCTGTAGATGTCACCTACAGAAAAACATACTATACTTAATTTAGAAATGCTGCTCTAGAGCAAGTACGTGCTGGATTATAAAGCAACCAGTATTATACTATTATATATGTGTGTGTGTGTGTGTGTGTGTGTGTGTGTGTGTTGTGTGTGTGTGTGTGTGTGTGTGTGTGTGTGTGTGTGTGTGTGTGTGTGTGTGTGTGTGTGTGTGTGTGTGTGTGTGTGTGTGTGTGTGTGTGTGTGTGTGTGTGTGTGTGTGTGTGTGTGTGTGTGCTATACTAAATAAACCCACACAACATACTCTATATTATATGAACCATGGTTACCTATATACGTACTGCATGTTTGTAGGTATAGAGGTCCTGGACCACAAGCATAATATTAGGTTATACTTACATGTCAATGCATGCACATATAAATGTATAGGTGACCATTTTGTTCCCATATGAGGTATATACCACTGAGTTCCATAATTACAACAGAATGTGAATTCAACGCAAATAAAAGGATTTTTTCTCAGAGAAGAAATACAGAGAAAGAAATACTTTTTATACACATTTCTCCTTCAGATGCTGCAGCTACGAACCAGGATACTCTTACAATGGTTATACCTTTAGGAGTGTTGGTGGCTGCACTCTCCTTGATAGTGGTTGTACTTTTGGTCATCATTGGGAAACTAACTATTGGACAAAGAAAGGCCAAGAAAGAAATTCCAGGTACTATAGTTATACACACAGTGACATCATTCTGTCAGTTTATCACTGTCCTGCTTCATAATACACACAGTAATATGCACAGGTACCACACATGATATATATAAAATTAATAATATGGAATATATTGAAGTATAACTATTCAATGCACTAACTAATGCTGCAACTATCTACAAACAGAACAGAAAGCAACAAATATTCATGATGAATATGAGGTAGTCGTTAAACATGGGGAATTGAACAATATGTCAGGGAATTTCAAAAGTGACCCTTTGGTCTATGATGAAGCAGACAGTTCAGCAATGGAAGTGATAACAGGAGCACACCAGCTTTATGAGCAGGTATCCCAGCAAAGCATCACCACTGGCACTATATCAAATAAGGTGTGCATAGGTTGTGGGTATTTATGTACAGTATGTGTATGAGTTGCAGGCATGTGTGTACATGTTTGTATGTGTGTGTGTGTGTATGTGTGTGTGTGTGTGTGTGCGCGCGCGTGCGTGTGTGTGTGTGTGTGTGTTACCAGTTGGGCTGGGAGCCTAATTAGCAGTGCTAGAGGTTGCCCGACTGTATACAGCATGCAGATTGGCCATCCTGGAGTGCGAAGGTTTTTGTTTCCTCAGGACTCCAAGTTTAATTGTACTTGGGAGCCATTCACCACTGGAAACAGAAAGCTAGCTCTTATAGGTGCTTTATCATCAGGTGTTAGACTATAAGTGCAATTCTATTAAGCCAAATGACTGGTGCTGCCATTTATATATATCATCCTGAAAGTCACAATGCTAGAGGTGGGGAATCATGCAGCCCAGTGTCCAGGATAGATATAGTGATGCAATTACTCAGGGCTGTACCCCACCTCTCCTCATCTTGTGCACGGGTCTTGCAAGCCAACAGATGATTATCCCCTCCTACACTCAGGGGGGGGGGGGGGCATCATGGTGGTGCTGGGATCGGTGGGGCTGTTGCCAGCAGAACCATTGGTCTTAGTACTTCCTGATGGCTTATCCCCAAATTTTGGGGTACATGGCTGCCAGTGGCTGGTTTGGCGTGGCTGGACTGACTTCGGGGAAATTCAGACTGGCCCCGTTGGACTTGTTTGGCAGTGGCAATACAAGTACAAGTACAAGTGTGTGTGTGTGTGTGTGTGTGTGTTGTGTGTGTGTGTGTGTGTGTGTGTGTGTGTGTGTGTGTGTGTGTGTGTGTGTGTGTGTGTGTGTGTGTGTGTGTGTGTGTGTGTGCCTGTGTTTGTGTGTGTGTGTACAGTTTGTGTACATGTGTGCACACGTGCATGAGTGTGTATGTGCATAAGTGTGCCTGCACCTATGTTTGCGGCTTTGTGTATTATACATTATATATATATATATATATTTATTTTTATTTTTATTTTTATTTTTATTTTTTTATTTATTTTATTTTTTATATATATATATATATATATATATATATATATATATATATATATATGTAATAATGATTATATATTATATATGTATATATGCGCTTGTGTGTGTATGCATATCCAGGTGTACAAATGTATGTACACATATAAAACATGAGGACAAAGTCATGTAAGCATCAATCATGCTTGTATATACATACACATGCATTTCCTTTATCTACAGAATATAAATATATCAATTTTAAGTGACCATGGACACACGTCTTATTGGGAACCTGGTAATACTGAAGATGATCTGTATCGGGAAATGTTCAAGCGCCAATATCGTAAGATTTCACTAGCAGACATTCACTCAGAATACCAAGTAGGGGAGGGAGAATTTGGCATTGTATACAAGGGCGAGTGGACATCCACAAAAGGAAAAACTCGAACAGTAGCTCTGAAGACACTCAAGTCTACAGCATCAAATGATGAAAAAGTTAAACTACTTCAAGAAGCAGCAATCATGGGGCAGTTTAGTCATCCACACATTGTCAAATTGTACGGAGTGGTCAAAGAGTCTGAAACTGTGAGACATACATGCATGTGGACCATCCACCTTTACCCACATAATATGTACATTTATATCCAGTTGTACATTAGGTGCAAGGTACATAGCTTAAAATGGTGTCTTTGTATGTAATATAGGCAGCACTGGTGATGGAATACATAGGAGGTGGTGAACTCAAGACCTACCTGAGGAGTCTTGTTGAGAAGTAAGTAGCCAATATATATATATAGTTTGTCATGCATTTTGTACATGAATATGCATGCAATTATGGAATTAAGTTGCAAAGATGGAAATGTAACCCACATATTAAATAAAACAGTCGTTTGACCAGGTATATATTTAGTAAAATGAAAGTAATTAAAGGTTCATTTCACAGACACTATAATAAAGGCAGTCAGTTAGTCACACACTAACATTGTTAACCATTATTGATGCCTTGTCCAGCAACATTAACCCCAGAATACGTACTGATACACCTACATGTAAGGCAGGACTACGCACTGTTTCAGTGCAGTGTCCGGACTTCTTGGTGCTCCAGCAATATGTACATGCACAACATATACTGACCTTGTGCTAAAAGTTACACAAAATGTGACAGGCTTGAATTCACAAGAACCCAGTCCTGAGGATTTATGCCATGAAACACTTTGTCAAGCACATACGTATGGTGTACATGCATATAAATGCATTTATGTATTCACAGCTCAGAAATGCATTACGAAATTCAAAACGAAGTTCTATCGAACACTCTGTTGAGATTCTGTCAAGAAATAGCTGACGGGATGTCATACTTGTCAAGGAAAGGTTTCATCCATCGTGATCTTGCTGCCAGGAACATTCTACTGACTGCAGACATCAAGTGCATGGTAAGGAATCAGATACTGTGTACAGATGTATGTTCAGTTATGAGTGTACAAACGAATCATGTTAAATGATGATAGTTATTACAATTTTATACAATTATAGAATTGTATATGTTTGAGGAATAAGTCAAATACATTAATGTGACGTGTATAATAATGTATAATACCCATTAGTATGAAACTTAATACTGATGGATCCAGACACAGTATAAAAGTGATGTCAAAGAGTATCTCTGATTCACAATTATTACAGATTGCTGATTTTGGAATGTGCCGTGATCTCGAAGAGGACTATTACTACAAGCGCAAAGGAGGTCGTATACCACTCAAGTGGACAGCTCCAGAGGCCATTTTCTACAAGAAATACACCACAAAGAGTGATGTGTGGAGTTATGGAATGGTCATGTATGAGATATGGTCACTTGGACACACACCTTTTGAGGATTTCAGTGACATTGATGAGGTTGGGATATAATATTATATACCTAACTTGTATACAGTCACATGTGCACACAGTCAAAATAGTAGTCTAATAAGGATAATTATCACTTACTTGCACATTTAATACACCTTTACATACAGTTCCTAAGAGCTATAAAATCCCATTACAACCTGTCACCCCCACCCGGATGCCCAAGAGGAATATACACAACAATGGTCGAATGCTGGTAAGCCAAATAAAGCTTATCTGCATATAGCAGAATACGTGTGTCCAAACTAATCAACTCCGTTTCTGTATGATGCACATACAGGCATCCTGAGTACAGCAAAAGACCAGGATTCCATGCAATTGGCACAAAGCTCCGATCCAAAGCTAAAACAATTTTGGAATGGGAAAACGATTTAATCAATAGCAGCTCACCAATGAGTTTAGTGTTGGGAGTGCCTCTTGAACATGGACAAGAACTACACAAAGACCTACAGAACTACTATAAATGATATTTCGAACCTGACCACATCATATATACACAATTGCAATATACCAATATTACATGTTGTATTACATTACATGTTTCATGTTATACATTTATATTACACATTATACATTACATGTTTCACGGCATTTAGAGTATTCTCGTACCCAGTCCCATTCCTGACATGCGAACACAATGGCAGGTGGAAGTGGGGCTGGGAACGAGACTACAATCGAAGTGATTTTCAGGACGCCATTTTGTTACTATAAGTTAAACAGGCTATTTTCACACTGTCTGACTCAGCAGCATGAAGTGTCCTATGAACACTATACAATGGCCATGCACAGTTTGCCTCAGTAGGAAAATAATCCAAAGGGATATCCCCTGATCACCCTAGCACCTGTTGTTTCAGGGCAATGGACATGATGAGTTCTTCTGAACAGTGCGATTAGCAAGGGGCCAGCATTAGTACAGGTGAGAGGACAGTCGGTGGGTGCAAATTTGTCGTGGCATATTACCCTAACCCAGCACCTAAATGGGTGGGTTACTGGGCCTGGCTATATAGCTACAAGGGATTACCAGATCCAAAAAATACAATGTCATACAATAATCAGTGAAGAGACGAAAATAATGGAGTACAATGCTGTTTAAGTTTGTATTCAGTCTGTATGGAATTATAGGGAATATATACTTAGATTTTGTGATAGCATTTTACACAATAGTAATATAGCCAACAAATTGCTTAAAATAGTACAGGCATATGAGCTATAGAATGGGATCATCATGGTTACCCATGCACATCTTTGATTACTAGCAAATATTGGCTAATAATTCTTCGGTCGTATCTCTTGTGGTATTCCAAGATATACAGCAGCAGAAGCAGCCAGTATGTCAGACACATACTAAACAAGGACATAATTAACTGTTATGTGGGTTGGTGGCCTGATGAAAGGGTAGTTATCAGGAAACAAATATTAATACCCCAAGGGATACAGCTATAGGGAACGCACCTTCAATTGCAGGTTTGTCAATAGACTATCATAACTACTAAGGCAACAATATTTACTGTACACCTTTGAGGTCTATAGGAAGCCCAGAAAGTGCCTCCATAACAGGATGGGACAACATGTATGAGGCTTCAGCGGGTGAGTGCTTATAGCAAACACACTTGCATGAGCTGTGTATTCAGTTGCGCTTGCTGATATAGTTGAGTTGGAGATCTAGGTGCCAAGATACAGAAACTGTTACACCCTGTCACTAAATTGCCAAATGAGAAGTCATGTCTTCAAAACTGCTTCAACTCTATCAACTGCTAGCATTGTGTACTTTGGGTATGATGCTTACTCATCTGAAAGAAAGTAACGCTCAGTTAGGTGAGTTAGAGGACAGTTCACAGTGAGCAGAACTGATACAAAAAGTTCAAAGGATACCATGATCACTAAACCAGAGGGAGTAGAAGCTCACAGTAGGGAGAGATCTAGAGTATAAACAATGAACTGCTAAATATGCTATCATGAATTCTTGCTGACAGTGTGTATATTTTACTGCAGTAACTTTGACTATAGAAACACAATGATTTATTGTACTGTACAGTTACAGTAAAACACTGTTAATAATAATACAGCATAGCACTTTCAAAGGGCCACTGACACCTTCAGACTACCTGGCTTAAATCATGAGATTATCCTCTAAAACCAGCGAAAATTGAAAAAAAGTGTTTGTGAGCTTTTGTTAGCAATAAAATTGCTCACTTCCGGTATGATTGCCTGAAAGTTCCGTCATTTTGGTTGTGACGTCACAGTGGGAACCGTTTTACATTAGCGTTACAGTGTTTACATACTAAAACTTCTACTTTTGAGAACGAATTATTTTAAACTACTCATGAGAAACAACGTCATAAAAGTTGAATATCTGGAGAGTGTAGTAGAAGACTTTGTGATGGAGAATCTTTGCAAAAATTTCACAAAAGGGCTTCTATCAGAACCAAAATTGGCAAGACCCATCAATGTACACCAGGCAGACTGGACTTAACCAACCAGCTACTCAGTACTATGCAGCCTGTGCTTCCAAATGGAAGTCTATAACTCGAACTGTGGTTTAGTAATAGATGAGATTGTCTTCATGAAAGTTGACTTTTAAAACCAGATGCAAGACTGATTTCTCCTTTGCGCTTGCTATCAAACCTACACAAGTTGCTTTATCAGTTCCCACTGTGATGTCACCGGAATACCGGAAATTGCCCACATGTTAATTGGATTTTGATCACCATTTAACCACTGGCCCCCTACCAAATGAGGGGCCGCACTAACATGGCTATCAAATTGCATTATTTTTTATGCTCTTTCATATAAAAAACTGTCTATAGGTGTCAGTGGCCTTTTAAAGAATATTGTTGATAAAGTAGTATAGCTTCAAATACCCCATTGTATACAAAGCTAAATAGATGATTCATTAATTTCATCTCAGAATACTGTATATATGAGAAAAAAAAATTTACCCGGTCTGAGGGGTGGCTACTAAGAGAGTTCCACTGTACAAATCTAAACTGTGGAAATTGAATAGTAAACTTACTAGTCTAATAGTCTATAAGAAATATTAAACTCTCCAAACTCTTAAACTCTGTGGTTATATTCACTGTATACACAATGCTTCTTACATAATGACATAATGGTCATTAATTATTTTCCCTTCTTTGGCAGCTCAAGTAGCTAAAACCTCACCATCCAGAAAACAGTGCAAGCCTAAATTTAATATAAAATTAAAATTTTTCGCTCAATAGCTGGTTAGCTGAGATCAGGTGATTCAGAAGTCCAATTGGGTATATGAATATTACAGTTAGAGCCTTCACTATAATACAGCTACAGTATATGTTGAATGGGTATAACATTAGTATAGATACTGCCAATTCAAACATACATTTATTATTGAGTATTTGGAATCTAATGTAGTACATTTTGGTATTTTATTCTATTTTGGTACCAGTGACCATTCTCTGCAATGATACCACTGTGTAACAAATAATTCAACAGAGACGTCTAAGTATATAACCATACAACCACATTTTATGAACTGAGCTAAAATCTGTACAAATTACTGCTATTCCCTTTTATACAGCAAGCAATCCATGCCTCAAAGGATTCATGCAAACACTCCCACCAGAAGAGGAATTTAAGAACTATACAATATTTGATATCGATGTAACAAGTGCTCTTTATCCTGAACTGATGTTTTTGTGTAAAGGAATACTCAGTGGTGTCAACATACCATATTCTACAACAGAAACGACACCTTGGGACGACATAGTAACCCTGAGCCTAACCATATGGAAATATCAGCCACATGCCGGCTATGCACCAACAAGTCTCACACTGCAAATACAACCACAAGGCATCAGACAAAATAGAGGCACAGGCACAATTATTAGAGGAATTGCACAATTCATATCTCTAGTGCAGATGGAAAAGTATGATATTCTTCAATTCAATGTACCAGCTCGAACAGGTGAAGTGAGAGAACATATTCCCTTCCTTCTACGTGACTATACGGAGGGTTGTACCACACCAGGATGCTTGATTCCAGTGATACAAGTGGATTTCACCAGCAGTGAAGTGGTGATAGGTAAGGATCTAATATGGTCAGCTTACCAAGTAAACTGCATGACTGTGTAAGGAGATAAGTATAAGTTATAACCTGCCTCCGAGTTATATGGCATAAATAATCACGACGCCCAAGGGCGGAGAGATTATTAATGCCATACAACGAGGAGGCGGGTTATAACCGGCTTCTAAACTGCTGAGAGTTTAGCACATCCCTTACAATTCACCTGCATTGATAATGGGTGCCAATTAGTTGATTGACTAATTTCCTTTTGTCAATTAACAGACCAAACTGCAAATATCTGTATTTCCCCAGCACTGACATTGAATAGACCAATACAGATCACACTGCCTCTGTTTGAAGCATACCGACTCACCAGAACCTTTGATGTTACAATACATCAGTTTAGAAGTATTCACAAAGCATTTTACACCTATTCAAGTTCATAGTATTCAAGAGTAGAGTAGCCCACAGCAGTAGTGCTTCCATACTGATGTAAGGATATGACAAGCAACTTCAAAGAACCACACACAATGAGCACTACACACACCAGACAACTCACATAGTTCATAATGCTTCATGTCACATGACATTGTGTACAACAGATTCACTACTGTAACAATGAGCATGGTTTCCTTATTTTGCAGGAAACAACAACTCGATTACAGTGGAACCTAGGTATGTATGAATTTGAAGCATGAAGTACATAGAACTACACTTCAATGTTGCATGCGCTTACAGTGAAACAACA
>CAUJGJ010000185.1:4451774-4516774 GCA_963170055.1 Halisarca cf. caerulea | reverse complement strand
AGACCACTGGCCTGTCAACAAAGATCAGTATTGCTTGGCCCTCACGTATTCTCTATTATAGTATATTAGACAGGTGCCATGCACTGTGCTGGATGATTTAGAAATGATTTTACAGTATTAGATTTTGGCAAATGCAATAGTTCAAACTAGTAATAAACTGACCTTTAGCATGAAAAATCTTACTTTTTACACTAAGTCCACAGAGTAGTAATGTGTACATCTTCTGACCCAAATTTATCCTCCAACTGCAGCTCAGCAACACAACAAAACACAGGTCAGTGTAATACATTGTGGGAGACATCTCACACACTTATATTTCAAGTATAAATATGCATGTGTACATAATTATTAAGTCCTGCATGTACAATTATATATGAAATTCAGTACACATGCCATAGCATGTTTCTGGCGTGACTGCAATGACATCTACAGGTTTGAGTATAACAATGCCCTTTGTGCTATTTTGCCGTACAACTCCGTTTTCCAAGCAAGATTTGTAACTCAGTAAATTACTGGCACAATTAAATTAAATATGTAAATGGTAATATCACATTAGAAAGCCTTATTACATATCCCTATGGATGTAGTAATATGTACATAGTATGTATTTATCAGTGCTGCAGCAGTTATTACTTACAATTTTCTCTTTACATCATGCAACAGGGAGTCAGCCTGGAACTGTTATAGCTTTAGGAGTTTTGGTGGCAGTGCTCTCATTGATTGTGATTACACTTTTGGTCATCACTGGGATAGCTCTTAGACGAAGAAGGGTAAAGAAAGATACTCCAGGTACTGTACATGCACACATCTGATCTGTTAAGAACTGTGACAGTCCTATTCCATATTTATACATAACATGCATAATATATGTGTGTGTGTGTGTGTGTGTGTGTGTGTGTGTGTGTGTGTGTGTGTGTGTGTACTGAAGAAGCTTCATTGTATGTATCAACTAATGAATGCAACTATATCTTCACATAGAACCGACAGCAACAGATGTTGATGAAGAGTATGTGATAGTTGTTAAACATGGAGAAATGAACAATGTGTCGGGGATGGTCTACGCTGAAGCTGACAGTTCAGCGGTAGAAGCAACACGGGGAGAACACAAACGTTATCAGCCAGATCCTCGGCAAAGGTTCCTCACGATATCAAAAAAGGTGTTGGTTGGGGGATGGGGGTGTCTAATATGTATATTGTGTATGCGAAGTACAGTATGTGTAAGTGTGTAAGCGCTTGTGCTTTCTGCATTGTGTGTGCTATGTGCATGTATAATATTAGGCATGAGGATGTGCACAATTGTATGTACATCATATATGAAGATAACGATATGTCATTGAAAGTATTGATCATATATTATTATGTATATGTCCACATTTGCTTCATCTACAGAATATAAATCTATCAAGTGACCATGGACACATGTCTTACTGGGAACCTGGTAATACTGAAGATGAACTGTATCGGGAAATGTTCAAGCGCCAATATCGTAAGATTTCTCTAGCAGACATTCACTCAGAATACCAAGTAGGGGAGGGAGAATTTGGCATCGTGTACAAGGGAGAGTGGGCATTCAAAAAAGGAAAGACGAGAACTGTAGCTCTGAAGACACTCAAGTCTACAGCATCATCTAGTGAAAGAGTTAAACTACTTCAAGAAGCAGCAATCATGGGGCAGTTTAGTCATCCACACACTGTCAAATTGTACGGAGTGGTGAAAGAGTCTGAAACTGTAAGACATGCATATACATACATAGGATGTAGACTAGTACTGTGATACTTATTATAGACACATACAGTATACACGTAAGGTGCATGTCCCTAGCTTAAAATCTGTCTTTGTCTGTAGGCAGCATTGGTGATGGAATACATTGGAGGTGGTGACCTCAAGACCTACCTGAAGAATCTTGCTGAGGAGTAAGTAACCAAATGCATTGTGTATATACATACCTGTCATGCACATCACAGATAGTTAAGGCGAGCAGTTAGCCACACATCTGTTACAGATAGTTAAGGCAATCAAGTAGCCACACACCTTATAACATTGTGAACCATTCCAGGAACACACATAAAGCCCAATTACATGCACATTGACCTAAGATAATTACTTACTGATATACCTACGGTATGTACATGTCAGCCAGGACTACACACTGTTGCAAGTGGCCTCAGTACTCCAGTAATATGTACATACACAAAATACATTGGCATTATACTACAAGTTTACACATTATGTGGCCGGTTCAATTTTACAGTAAAAACCCAAGTGCACTGTATATAAGATGTCTTGTGGGTTTGTATCGTGTAAGAACACTGTCAAGCACACACGTTGTACACTCTCCAAATGCTTTTGTATATTTGCAGCTCAGGAATGTATCATGCAATTGAAAATGAAGATCTCACAACCAATCTGCTGCGATTCTGTCAAGAAATAGCTGACGGGATGTCATACTTATCAAGGAAAGGTTTCATCCATCGTGATCTTGCTGCCAGGAACATTCTACTGACTTCTGACATCAAATGTGTGGTAAGGAGACAGATTTGTGTTATATATAGCTGAAGAACATACAACCACTGCATGCGGATGATTCAAAATGTACTGTAATATAATATTATAGCAACATAACACTTGGGAGGAATTCAACAAAATGTAAACTATAACATGCACTTGCATCATACACAACATATTGCATATAACCATTTCTATTAACTTCATTGATCTGTACTGACAGATGTATAACTAATGCCATTTTAAGAGTTACTGTATGATTATTATTGCAGATTGCTGATTTTGGAATGTGCCGTGATCTTGAAGAGGACTATTACTACAAGGTAAAAGGAGGTCGCATACCACTCAAGTGGACAGCTCCAGAGGCCATTCTGTACAGAAAGTACAGTACTAAAAGTGATGTGTGGAGTTATGGAATGGTCATGTATGAGATATGGTCACTTGGACGCACACCTTTCGAGAATTTCTATGACATTGATCAGGTAGGGACACATGTGTATAAGCATTACGTAGTTATGGAACATAGTTAAATGTGACACATAGGCCAGTAAGGATAATTAAGTAATCATCTAATCATTATATCTTACCATACAGTTCCTAAGAGCTATTAATTCATATTACAACCTGCCACCCCCACCCGGATGCCCAAGAGGAATATACACAACAATGGTCGAATGCTGGTAAGCCAAACAAGCCTTCCTATATACCTATATATTATGTGCACAGTCTGTCCACACTACAGCACTGCCTTTCTGTATGTGTACACAGGCATCCTGAACACGGCAAAAGACCGGGATTCCATGCAATTGGCACCAAGCTTCAGTCCCAAGCTAAAACGATTTTGCAATGGGAACAGGATTTAATCGATAACAGCTCACCAATGAGTTTAGTGTTGGGAGCTCCTCTTGAACATGGACAAGAACTATACAAAGACCTACAGAACTACTATAGATGACATTTTGAACCTGGCGGAGCCATACACATTTGTAATAATTATACTTAATATAGTAGGTAACTGATAAAGCAAGTTGAATATGACAGAGAATCTATACACAGTACCTGTGAATTTAAAAATAAACTTGTAATGGGTATGATATCAGGTATAGCGGTACGTGTGCACTATTGTGCCAAACTCCAGTAAGGTAACTCCTATACATTGTTCAGGGAGCATGCCACGGCTGAATATGCAATCATTACATGTGCAAATAGTAGGACAATTGGTACAAAGGTGTGTAATATGGAAACTTTGTGATGTTCCTATGGTTTCCAAATTATGGAAATGCAGTACATATGCACATGTGACCCCACATAGGGTTCAGGGAGACGTAAATTTCATCGATAATCGTGGTGGTAGAAATCTCCAATTTCCAACATAAACTTTGAAGTATTGTTACTTAAGGGCCAAACCCCTAGAATCGGATTCAGGGTCTTTGTACGTTGCTCCGATTGCTTTATGCTCAACGGATTGTAATTGGTCACCCTAGCTAGAATTTTGCACAAATCGTTGAACATACGTATTAACAGCCATGTAGTAGAGCATGAACACCCTGAATTCGATTTAGCAAGTTAATTCGGTATCTGTGTGTTCTTTTGAGCCCAGTTTTGTGTCCACAAGCCTAAGTTTCTACCACCGCTTTTTTGCATTTTTATATTTTCTTACTATGCTCGGAAAAATGCGTCATACGAAGTTTTGTGACCCTCCATAAAAATCTAAAAGACTTAGGTACAAATTAGATATGCTTAAGATATAATATCAAGCGTTTTCTGGGCATCACTATTCGTGCACATGCCAAATAGACTAATGATTAATCTCACTCCTTCAATAACAGCTGCCATTCTATTTTATGTTCAAGATCAGACATATATAACATACCTGCGCTGGATGCAGACTGTCAATCCTTAAAGGGAAATATACAGTAGCAGAAAAAGTACGTACACGTAAGGCACATGCCCCAAGCTTGACATGCTGTCTACATCTCTAGGCAGCACTGGTACGTGAAGGAATATATATACATTGGATCGAGGTGGTGATCTCAAGACCTACCTGTGGAGACTTACTGAGGAGTTATATACTAATCAAATGCATTCAGCATACCTGTCATGCATATTGATGTATACATATCACAGACACTAAAGGTGATCAGCTAGTCACAGACACTAAAGGTGATCAGCTAGTCACAGACACTAAAGGTGATCAGCTAGTCACAGACACTAAAGGTGATTAGTTAGTCATAGACACTAAAGGTGATCAGCTAGTCACAGGCACTAAAGGTGATCAGCTAGTCACACGCCATAACATTGCTAACCATTCCAGCAACTGTATTTTAGCCAAATTAATTTCATTGACTCAATTGCAAGACACACACATACTGATGCACCTACAGTACATGTCAGGTAGGACTACACTACAGCAATACGTATGTGTATAATATATGTACTGACAATACCAATGAACGTATATATGCATTGCCCACAACATTGGCCTTATGCTATAAACAATTTTACTAATTATGTAGCCGGTTCAAATTTACAGTAGAACAGGACCAAGACTTAGTGACTGTAAGCTATCCTGTGGATTTGTACCATGTAAACACATACACATAATAACATTATCAAGCACAAACGGTATACACTATACCAAAATTGATGCTTTCATATATACCTATATATTATGTGCACAGTCTGTCCACACTACAGCACTGCCTTTCTGTATGTGTACACAGGCATCCTGAACACAGCAAAAGACCGGGATTCCATGCAATTGGCACCAAGCTTCAGTCCCAAGCTAAAACGATTTTGCAATGGGAACAGGATTTAATCGATAACAGCTCACCAATGAGTTTAGTGTTGGGAGCTCCTCTTGAACATGGACAAGAACTATACAAAGACCTACAGAACTACTATAGATGACATTTTGAACCTGGCGGAGCCATACACATTTGTAATAATTATACTTAATATAGTAGGTAACTGATAAAGCAAGTTGAATATGACAGAGCATCTATACACAGTACCCGTGAAATTAAAACTAACATGTAATGGGTATGATGTCCACAGGTATAGCGGTGTGCATTAACACCTATACATATAGGGCCAAGGAGCATGCCACTGCTGAATATGCAATCATTATACCAATAGTGTGACAATTGGTACAAAGGTGTGTAATATGGAAACTTTGTGATGTTCCTATGGTTTCCAAATCATGGAATTATAAATTCTCTGGAAATGCAGGGCAACATATGCGCATGTGACCCCACATAGGATTCAGGGAAACGTAAATTTCATTGCGATAATCGCGGTGATAGAAATCTCAGATTTCCAGCATGAAACTTTGAAGTATTGTTACTTAAGGGCCAAACCCCTAGAATCGGATTCGGGGTCTTAGTACGTTGTTCCGATTGCTTTATGCCCAACAGATTGTAACTGGTCACCCTAGCTAGGATTTTGCACAAATCGTTGAACATACATATTAACAGCCATGTAGTGCAGCCTGAACACCCTGAATTCGATTTAGCAAGTTAATTCGGTATCTGTGTGTTCTTTTGAGCCCAGTTTTGTGTCCACAAGCCTAAGTTTCTACCACTGTGTTTTTGCATTTTTATATTTTCTTACTATGCTCAGAAAAATTTGTCATACGAAGTTTTGTGACCTTTCACAAAAATCTAAAAGACTTAGATACAAAGTAGATATGCTTAAGATATATTATAAAATGTTTTCTGGGCATCACTCTTCGTGCACATGCCAAATAGACCGATTAATTTCACTCCTTCAATATCGGCGGCCATTTTTGTTTATGTCCAAGATTGGACATATATAACATACCTGCGCTGGATGCAGACTGTCAATCCTTAAGGGGAAATATACAGTAGCAGAATAAGTACGTGCACATAAGGTACATGCCATAAGCTTGACATGCTGTCTATAATATTATTTCTAGGTAGTCTGGCGTAGCCGACCCAATCTCGCTCGGCCATTTTCAGGGACTGACGTCACCAGGCGGAGCGAGATTGGATTGGCTAGGCCAGACTAATTTCTAGGCAGCATTGGTGATGGAATACATTGGATCGAGGTAGTGATCTCAAGACCTACCCGCTGAGACTTACTGAGGAGTTATATAGTAACCAAATGCATTCAGCATACCTGTCATGCATATCAATGTATACATATCACAGGCACTAAAGGTGATCTGCTAGTCACAGACACTAAAGGTGATCAGCTAGTCACAGACACTAAAGGTGATCAGCTAGTCACAGACACTAAAGGTGATCAGCTAGTCACAGACACTAAAGGTGATCAGCTAGTCACAGGCACTAAAGGTGATCAGCTAGTCACAGGCACTAAAGGTGATCAGCTAGTCACAGACACTAAAGGTGATCAGCTAGTCACAGGCACTAAAGGTGATCAGCTAGTCACAGACACTAAAGGTGATCAGCTAGTCACAGGCACTAAAGGTGATCTGCTAGTCACACGCCATAACATTGCTAACCATTCCAGCAACTGTATTTTAGCCAAATTAATTTCATTGACTCAATTGCAAGACACACACATACTGATGCACAGTACCTACAGTACATGTCAGGTAGGACTACACTACAGCAATATGTATGTGTATAATATATGTACTGACAAGACCAATGAACGTATTGCCCACAACATTGGCCTTATGCTATAAACATAATTATGTATATAGCCGGTTCAAATTTACAGTAGAACAGGACCAAGACTTAGTGACTGTAAGCTATCCTGTGGATTTGTACCATGTAAACACATATACGTAATAACATTGTCAATCACAAACAGTACACACTATACCAAAATTAATGCTTTCATAAACTTGCAGCTCAGGAACATATGGTACAATGGAAAATGAAACTCTGACAACCACTCTATTGAGATTCTGTCAAGAAATAGCTGAAGGGATGTCATACTTGTCAAGGAAAAGTTTCATCCTTTATAATCTTGCTGCCAGGAACATTCTGCTGACTTCTGACATCAAATGTGTAGTACGGACACAGATATTATGTGTTATAGATGATGAACATATACAAATACTACATGTTGAAGATACAGAATAGTACACCACATACAATAGTATAATCAATACTGATTGGGAAAAATTCAACAGAACTAATGTGCACCCATCTGATTCATGTATAGTATAATTTAGTCCCCCATTTTTGCCATCCGTTTGGCTGAAGGGGCCACTGTGATAATGACAATAACAATGACAATATTGCATAATAAAATATTATAACCATCACTATCATCTTCAATCTATACTGACAGAGGTGTGATGCATGCCATGTTAAGAGTATATATGATAATTATAGCACTTTGCTGATTTTTGGAATGTGCTGTAATCTTGAAAAGGACTGCTACTACAACGAGGTAAGGGAGGCCGCATACCACTCAAGTGGACAGCTTCTGAGACCATTTGTACAGGTAATACAGTAATAAAAGTGATGTGTGGAGTTATGGAATGGTCATGTACGAGATATGGTCACTTGGACGCACACCTTTCGAGAATTTCTATGACATCAATCAGGTACGGAATATAATACAGTATAAGATATTCATAGAAATGCCAACACAGTCAAATGCAACATAGGCCATGCATGAAGGACAATCATTATGTATATGCATAACCATTAACTCTTACCATACAGTACAAGAGCCATTCATTCATTGTACAACCTGCCACCCCCACCCAGATGTCCAAGAGGAAAATACGCAACAATGGTTGAATGCTGGTAAACCAAACAAGCCATATCAATATCATATCAGGTGCACAGGGTGTGTTTATACTACATCTATTCACTGCCTTTCCATATGTGTACACAGGCATCCTGAACACAGCAAAAGACCAGGATTCCATGCAATTGGCCCAAACCTTCAGTCCCAAGCTAAGATTTTGAATTGGGAACATGTCATTGATTTAATCAACAGCAGCTCACCAATGAGCTTAGTGTTGGGATCGCATCTTGAGCATGAACAAGAACTATACAAAGACCTACAGAACTGCTATAAATGACATTTTGAACCTGCATGACTGTGCCATACGTATTTGTAATATACCATAATAGGCAACCATTAAAGCAAGTTGGATAGTAATTGGTGACTGTAGTAATAACAACAATAATCCCCCAAACCAGACGTCTATAATAACTTGTGATTACAGTGGAACCCACTTAACATGAAACTCAAGGGATTGATGAAAAGTGTTCATGTTATCAGAACAATTAGGAGCACTGTAGGCATTGCAGGGGGCATTAATTTGCCGCTTTCATGCTATAAACAAAGTTCTGTAGTAAGGGAATTTGTGTTAACAGGCCTAGGGTTCCACTGTACTCATTAATTTTTGGGTGAAAATAAATTTGTGCTAATGTATGGCGACCATATTTTTCAGTATCAATCCTACTCCATTCATATATATAGGCAAAGTAAACAAGGCATCAAATTACATGTATACATATTATAGCTGTGAAGACATGCTTGTAATGGACAAGGAGGCAGGTGTTAAGCTGAACATGTAAACTCCTGCAAGGTGACACATTCAAAGGCTTTGTTGACAGTTGGGAGCATGTCACTGCCGAATAGGCAATTAAATGTGCAAATAGTGTGACAATTGGTACAAAGGTGTATATGGAAACTTTGTGGTGTTCCTATGGTTCCCCAAATAATAGAATTATTATAGATTCAAAAGAAATGCACGGCTACATTTGCACCTGTGACCCCACATAGGATTCAGTGAGAAGTACACTAGTCTTGTAACCATAACACGGTTAGTCCTGCTGGACCTGACCATGGGGAGAGACCTTCTACGCTTTCAGCTCTTGCTGTTCTTCATCTTCACTACAAGAAGCTGTGCACAGACAGGTGAGAAAAGACATCCTAATATTAAATAGAAGGGTGAATAGTTCTGATATGCTATTCCCAGGGAGATATACTGTAATACTGACAAAATTTCCGAGATGTAGGCCCTGCTATTTTTATACCACCTTAAGGATAGTAATAAATTAGAATTACCATGTATCATTGTTATTGCAAATCCTACGTCACCGGTATATATGTATACTTATTCCAATGTGCACAGATTCTTGTCTACGGGGATTCACCCAAACTATACCATCAACTAGGGACTGGGACAGCTATGCAGTGCTTGATGTTAATGGAGGGAGCTTCATCTATACAGAACTGATGTTCACATGTAATGGGACAGTCAATGCTGTCACTGTACCATTTTCAACAATAAAAGGCCAAAAATGGAGCAAAGATCTTTCGCTTGAGCTGGTAGTTTGGAGACGACAGGGCACTGGAGGTTATGCTGATGAGGGACGGAATCGAAAGTTTCCAGATGTGAAAATATCTAACAGAGATACAATGACTAATGTGAAAGGAAATGCCACACTACAGTCACATATAAGGATCCAAAGATATGACATCCTACAGTTTAAAATAAAGAAGTATGGATCTGGAGATAAGAGGGAGCATGTTCCATTTCTTCTCATAGAGAACACAAAAAGCTGTACAACTCCAGGTTGCCCAATGGTTCCAATGGTGCATGTTGACTTCACTAGCAGTGAGCAAACACAAGGTATCTGCTCTAATCCTTTACACTAGCTCCTCACACCTATTGCAAAGTTGTACAATGCCGTCACTCTATACAGTGAAGTTTACAAAATGTACCATTCAATTTCAGATACTTCGAGACCACATGCACCAGAAGCAACAAGCACATCTGTAACTACATCACCGACAGTAAAAACCTTATCTGATTCAATGGGAAGTGCATCAGAAGCATGCATTACACAGATCACACAGGTACGTATCTTCGGGCTAACAATTTGAATGTCATGATGTACTGTACATGTGCATATGTGTGTGCATGTGTGTGTGTGCTGGTGTGTGTGTGTGTGTGTGTGTGGTTGTATGTGTGTGTGTGTGTGTGTGTGTGTGTGTGTGCGTGTGTGCGTGTGTGTGTGTGTGTGTGTGTGTGGTTGTATGTGTGTGTGTGTGTGTGTGTGTGTGTGTGCGTGTGTGCGTGTGTGTGTGTGTGTGTGTGTGTGTGGTTGTATGTGTGTGTGTGTGTGTGTGTGTGTGTGTGTGTGTGTGTGTGTGTGTGTGTGTGTGTGTGTGTGTGTGTGTGTGTGTGTGTGTGTGTGTGTGTGTGTGTGTGTGTGTGTGTGTGTGTGTGTGTGTGTGTGTGTGTGGTTGTATGTGTGTGTGTGTGTGTGTGTGTGTGTGTGTGTGTGTGTGTGTGTGTGTGTGTGTGTGTGTGTGTGTGTGTGTGTGTGTGTGTGTGTGTGTGTGTGTGTGTGTGTGTGTGTGTGTGTGTGTGTGTGGTTGTATGTGTGTGTGTGTGTGTGTGTGTGTGTGTGTGTATACATGTGTGTGTGTGTGTGTGTGTGTGTGTGTGTGTGTGTGTATACATGTGTGTGTGTATACATGTGTGTGTGTGTGTGTGTGTGTGTGTGTGTGTGTGTGTGTGTGTGTGTGTGTGTGTGTGTGTGTGTGTGTGTGTGTGTGTGTGTGTGTGTGTGTGTGTGTGTGTGTGTATGCATGTATGAGTAGGCATGTAGATATGTGTGCACATATACACTTGTGTACATGTGTATGTGCATCATGCACAATATGTGAACATGTGTTTATGCCTATTAAGTATGCACATTATAGAATCCTGTGTACATGCACTTTACCCTGAAGGAATGTAGTATGCAGAGTACAGTGAACAGTATCATCATCACAAAGTCAACATCTTCTGTTGCTATCAGCTTGCAATCCGGTTAGTAATTGCCAAATGTACATCTACTCAAATTAAATTCTATATTACAAAGTTTTTATATATGTGACCTTATATTCCATCACGGCTGAACATTACTGCAAAAAGAACAAATTGTTGGGATAACAGCTATGTTAGGGTCTCTACTGGGAGTTCTCCTCATTTTTGCAATTGGACTTCTCTTCACTGTTGGGATACTAGCCATGAAAGTGCGGCGGTACCAAGGTATGAGAGTGAGACTGGATCCTGTCATAGTATGTACAGTGATAACAAACTCTCCCAAATAAGGACACAGTATAATAAACCTCTCTACAAAGGTCCTAGTATATCTCTAAAATTAATTCACATGAATTTAAGTCGTCCACAAATTTGTCCTTAATTTAGAGGTTCCAGCCTATACACATTATATTGTGCATACGATAGAGGTATTGGAATCCAAAGTGTTTTTACCTGCTGGATAACTAGGGTAGATTAATGTAGAAAATGAGTTGCTTACATACACAAAATACATACATACTGCACATACATAGCTCAGTAAATGCTTGAAACCATAAAATGTAACAGATCATACTAGGTACATAACAATCAGTGGAAACTCATCAGTGAATTTCTGCATAATATAGTGAATATTATTGCATGCGACCCAGTGAATGTTCTACTATGAAAGTGTAACTGGTTATAATGAATTTCTGAATCACTGAAGAATATTCAGTGTCCTCCAAGATTTGGTAGAGTGAGTGTACACTGTATTATTATGTAAACATGGGTGTGTAAGTGTGAGTCTATAGCCAAGTACACATGCATGATATACGGTGTGCACTATTCAATTGGTTAACTTTCCAGGGACAGGAAGTGAATCAAAAAGCACAACGGAAGATGTTTCGTCCTTTCCTGTTGACACATTGTCAGAGAAAGAAATGCAATACGATAGTATATATGAACCTGTACTTGAAAGTTACACTGAAACTCCAGCCCAAAACTTGGAGAGAGATTTACACGAAGCACCTATCACGGATGACAAGGTTGGCAGTTACTTCTGCAATTACAGAATCATTAGACCATGAAATTAGCTAGTAGTCAGATAGACAGGTTTTATCCCTAAATCCCACATTTCATCAAACTATAGATATATATAATGCTGTGGAACCCCTTTAATCCGGGACTTGCGGGCACACCTCTATTATGGACACAAAAACCAAATGATTTTGGCATAGTATGTTTTCAACCCCAATTCAATAATTAGGACAGTGTTTCTGGTCACGAGTTGTCCAGAATAGAGGTTTTCCACTATATATGCACAGATGCCATGTATCAAAGGTCTACCCATAGATACTCTATACCCCAGTATGGAGAATCCATGGTCTACGTACATGTTCACACATTTAACACATAATAAATCATACATACAGTGTATACTGTAACATCTTAGCAAATTCATAGCTGAACATAAAAAAAGGGTAAAGTTACACAATTTTGGTTTACACACACTATCTGTGAGAACAATGACCAGGTGCGCATCTATGGGTGATAATCAATCAGATCATCTCTGTGTCCGAGCACCATGCACTGCTCACTCCACTCTTCACTGTAGTGTGTGCAGGTAAGCTGTACTAGTTTGGTAACATGGATGCACTATGCCTATTGGCTGGTCAATAACACCTCGCATAAAGAATTTAGTCATGCATAGGTAGATTTATGTATATTATGTTATTACATTGTACTATGCTTAGTCTATTATAACAAACTTCAACAATTATATCTCCATTTCTGTAGCATCTGTTTAGCTCACATAGTACAATGTATTGGCAACCAGGGAACACACTAGAAGCTATACACAAACAGCTGTTGAACACAAAGTGCTTGACAATTAAAAATTCAGCAATAGAGCTGCAAGAAAAGGTGGGAGAAGGAGAGTTTGGAATAGTCTTCAAAGGACAGTGGAAGGTGTCCAAAGGAAAGGCTGTAACAGTTGCTTTAAAGACACTCAAGTCTACCACTTCAGATGACGATAAAGTGAAACTCTTTCAAGAAGCAGCTATCATGGGGCAGTTCATGCATCCGTCCATAGCTGCAATGTACGGATGCGTCAACGAACCACATGTGAGAATCCACGTACACAAGAGCACTTATGATGCATCTTCATAATGATATTCCATGCTCATGGCATGCTCACGTTAACTTGCTATTGACCATACTCTTACATTAACTTGCTATTGACCATACTCTCACATTAACTTGCTATTGACCATACTGTCTCAGGCAATGCTAGCTATGGAGTACTTAGAAGGTGGATCCCTTCAGGCATACTTACCCAGGTTGATTCAAGAGTAAGTAGTGACCATATTATTATATTTATTATACTGTGATAAGTACAGTACACAATCTGAACTATAGAACATGACGTTTGTATCAAAATATAGCATACTGTACTTTCTTACAAATCTACGTGTGTATGTACTAAGAGCATAATATTAAAATACTACATGTACATATACATACAAACAGTATACATATACCATAAAGGAGAGATGGGGAATTCCCCTTGCAATGTAACAGTTTTTGCTATTGTTGTAGAGAAGCAAAACGAATATTGGTTTGCAATATGAAATTAATGATTTTCAAGGCTAATTCAAAATAATTGCAAAAGTTGTATATACATAGTTTAAATTCATGGCTTTTTATGGTATATGCAAAGATACATGCTATTGATATGTATGTATGTACGTACACATGCATGTCTAACTAGGAAAAATATCTATTCATGTACCATTATATGCACTTCACAGTATGCCGAGCAAGCAGATACACCTCACATACAAAGAACTCTTGAGGTTCTGTAAAGAGATAGCAGATGGAATGAACTACTTGTCCAGGAAAGGTTTCATTCACCGTGATCTTGCTGCTAGGAACATTCTACTGACGGCAGACACCAGGTGTAAGGTAAGAAAACAAGGTATTCTCCTCAAAGTTTGAAAATTACGGTATATTTAAACATAATGATAATACCATATATGCTTTAATTTTTACGGAATGAAAAGGGTTGATAGCGGAACTTGGCTTTTAGCGATTCTGCGTTGTTATGTTTGCGGATGGCCATGTTTTGGCATTGCACAAGAGCCCAGTCTAAATATTCACAGGTATAAAGTTTCACGGATGGTTGAAAATCCGCAAATACCGTGAAAGTTTATTCACACAGAAATTTAAGCGTGAATGGTAGGTTGTTCACATAATTTTCTAAAAGGTATAAATTTATTATGCAGGAGGGTGCTGGTGGCTCAGTAGGTTAACACCTTGAAGTTAAGCAGAGAGCAGAGGGCACCATCCCACCTGTGTGCTATGCACTTGGCGTTTTTTTTGCCTGCACCCCCCTGCCACCAGCCTGGGAATGGAAGAGAACATGACCCACTGCAGCCACCGAACAAATTCTAATTCGATTTAATGTGATTGCGTGTGTGAGTGAGTGTGTGGAATACTGGGGGCCTTAATAGTAGCCTCTGGCTAATGGCTCACCCAGTTTAAATAAGAATATATTATTATTATTATTATTATTATTATAATTATTATGTAATTACGCTACAAACCTGTTCAGATAAAAAGAATGATTGACAGGTTAAAGCTTCTAGAAGTAAACTTACAGTGCATGGTTAATGCATGCTTGTAAACTTCAAAAGTATTAATGTGCATGCTACGAATGTGTAAAAAGCATGTGGTATGTTCTGAATAGATTGCAGATTTTGGAATGTCTCGAGATCTTGAAGAAGACTATTACTACAAACCAAAAGGAGGTCGTATACCAGTCAAGTGGACAGCTCCAGAGGCCATTTTCTACAAGAAGTACACCACAAAGAGTGACGTGTGGAGTTATGGAATGGTCATGTACGAGATATGGTCACTTGGGCAAACACCATTTAAAAATTTTAAAATTGACAAGGTAATGTGTGAATATGTTTATCCGTATTGTTCACCAATCAATTGATAGCAGATAGTACGTAATTTATGTACTTGATGCGTGTGTGCAGGTCGTTGAGGCTCTAAACAACTCAAACTATACCCACCCTTCCCCAAAGAACTGTCCCAGGGCAGTGTACATCATCATGTCCAAATGTTGGTGAGTTCCAGAAACCCAGCATATCTGATCAAGTATTGCTGCTGTAACAAGGTATTGTAGCATATACACACACAGGCAAACACTTGCTCCCTCACTTACTCCCCTGTGTTCCCACATATACTCACTCATTCTCTCTGTCCTTCTCTCTACCTCATACAGACATACCAAGCATACACGCATGCAAAGACATAATACAATTTCTGAGAACTGTACATATACGTGGCACTTACTTTCATGTGCATGTATGGCTTATCCCACAGGTACCAGAATGCAAAGGAAAGGTTAAGTTTTCAGGAGGTCATGAATGAACTGCAAAATGTTTCCCCGGAGATTCTAAGTGAAAGAGAACGGAGTAGCACAGAATACGCTGTACTAGAGATGGAGGACAGTACATCACTGTTATAGATTTTCAAAAGGAACACATGCAAGCACAATTTCAAAGTTCATTGTTTATAACATACATTGTTCATAATACAGTAGCCTACATAGCATTGAGACACAACCATGAACACAAATATGTGTTTTGAATACACACACACACACACACACACACACACACACACACACACACACACACACACACACACACATGCACACACATGCACACACACACACACACACACACACACACACACACACACACACACACACACACACACACACACACACACACACACACACACACACACACACATACATACACACATTCATGTACATAGTGTACACTATTGCAAACTTGCATGCACAAAAGCTTCAATCCCAATTTAATCATTTTAAAGTAAACACAACGCTGGTTTCCTCATTGGCAATTGAAGCATTGAACCGATACAGCAAATCAAATTACATGTGCATCACATTCTATGATGTATACCGTGAGTACATGCACGCACTGCTATAGGTACATCAAGCACACTGCATACTGCCTATATATATACTTCTCATTCAAACATTGGTATAAGAGAAATCCTAGAGTACCAAAGTAGTATATGGAAGTCACTATTTGACTGGGAAAAATTGCCAAAGTTATTGGAGGGGGTGGCAAATGATTAAATTGGAGTGCCTGGAAGAAATATGACTGCATTTAAGATTCAAGAATTAATATTTCATCATAAATTTAGGGAGTCTGGGTGGCATTTAACACTATGGACATTCAAACATGAAAGTGACATGGTTTGTGTATATCATCTACTTTGAAGCTAATTATCACAATTCTGTCCCCAGCTCTGCATGTATTCCACTGCTGCTTTTATATAATTAGACATACGTAATGCACATATACAGCTCACCACATGCATTTCCATACACAGTGTCAAGCCATGCTGGCTCATGCATATATTATATATATATTACACAATTGTAGGTGAAAGTGAATAAATTACATCACTTCTTGTGGAGGAAATATTATAGCCCCTATAAAATTATGTAAACTCAGTTTCAATCATAGTACGTAGTCAACAGAGTCTAGTGGCAAGAGATTACATCATCACATCATCAAGAGCTATGGTATGTGTCCATGCATATGTCTGTGATACAACATAAGGCATTGCAGTGCTGATGCACGCTTATTTATATGTGCCTTACACTTAGTCTATTATATACTCTGTATATACGTAGGTGAAATTTCGTTTTAGCATCATCTCTATAGTATGGATATGATATCCATACTATAGAGCTATAGAGCTAGATATACATCTCCATACTATATATAGAGATGATGCTAAACAACATGTTCATGCACCTGCACATAACTATTAAATTTATAAATTTCCACATGGGTTTTAGGGTGTAACATGTTTAGTGAGTGAAGGCCCTAGGACATGTAGCTTGTATATGCTAGCACCCGTAGCACCTGTAGCATCCGTAGCACCTGTAGCACCCGTAGCACTCCAGCTAGGGATGATTGTACGTTACTCCCCAAAGAAGCCATGTGTGTACTAGTCTATATCCTTACAGCTGCACTGCTAAACAGTATACAGATTGTTATTGTGACCTTTGGCACATTCATTGACAACTGATAAATACAAACTGGGCACTTATAGTAAATTACTGCCCTGTTAGTGACCACAGCTATACCAGAGCAGTAACAAAATTTACTGACATGGCCACTTCATTTATGTAGTGTTATTGGGAAATTCCATGTAGAGGGTACTTTTCAAGGGGTACAATTTTCATTTATGCTAAAAATTATTCATGGTAAAAATTCACGGCTCATACATCAAAAGGATATTAAAACTTGCAGTAATACTAACTTTCGTGAGTGAATATTTCAAGGTTCTCTTCTAAACCACAAAAAACATAATTTTTAACACCTTGAAAATACTACAGTATATGAGGCAATATAGACATGTTGACTTGTAATGGTTACTCTAAGTATGATAGCACTTAATTGGTGTGCCAGAGTTTCAAAAATTGCAGGAATATCAAGTGTGCCGTGGTAACATTCAACTGCTATGTGTCGTAATTTGGGCATGATGTGGACTAGACTTGCATGTCCAATCAATGACATTAAGTTTATATCTCACACAAAGATACTACAATACCTTGAAGGAAGGATCGAGCATGCATGAATTAAGTTTATTTTCGCTTCAGAAGTATGTACTCAGAACATGTACAATGTTATGTATTATGACTGCCCTATTGCCAAGAAGAGTAGATCTGAATGCTGCACCAGATGGTAATTAAACAAGCTCACTGCTACGTCTGAAAACTTAAAGTTACATGTGTTTGTTAATTTGCGTCATAAACATCAATCTCTGCTGCTACATACCATAATTATGTAATTCAATGCCAGTACCATTAATGCAATGTACCCTATAATAATACACATGGAAGGGTAGTATTAATTGGATTCATGATGTGAGAAAATGATATTCATTGAAAAAGCAAGATTTACTGGTATATAAAAGCATAGATAAAAGGCAGAGTACAGTCCTTCCACTATAGTGAAAGAAGGTAGACAGAAGGAAACAACATTTGCTATAACAGATAGAGATGACTAAAGGCACCAACGGTCACCACATTCTGACAATCTGTATCGTGTTTACAGGGTATATCTCAGAAAGTAAGACCTTATCAGGTGAGCTATCATTAGATGGTCTACAATCTACATGAACACAGTTGCTGTGAGAGCTGTAGTTGGCTCAGTTGAAGTGATAAGTATATTGTAAGGCCACACAAAGTTAATAATATGTTTCTGGTCTTGGACATCTTTGAAAATTGACCAGGCCACCAGCCTGAGGGTTTTTTTTTTTTTTTTTTTCAATCTAGTGATTGACAAAGGCATTCACATGCAAATATATTCCTTATACCTGTGAACAGATGCTATTAATGCTAACAAGAATGTTGGATTGAAACAAGTTGAAAGATGATACAAACTTATACAGCACAATCGGATGGGGAGTGCATGTCTGTATGGAACCAGACAGCCACTAGTCCCACAACAACATAATGGTTGTGCATGTGTGTTCATGCTGAACACACATGCTTTAGTTTACAATATTTTGGTCAGGGGTTGAACCCAACATGCTTACTGACTAATATTCTTTTAAAACAATAGTTTTCTTTTTTCACCCCAAAAAAAAATTGACCAGGAAGGGGACCAGAAACTTAAAATTAACTTTGCTCGGCCTAATATACCATGTCTGAAAGCATCAAATTTTTACAATGCCGACAGAAATCAATCATCGATCGTGTTGACAAAAATGGCCGCCATATATGAATCTCCTGCTCACGGGTAAAACTCCCAAACCATGGGCAAAGGACCTATAAGTAACGATATCGTTTATTGCCACTTTTGAAGTTCATTTGGTATAGCTATAATGGCAACAAAAACGGTTTAATAACGTGGCGAACTCTGGGAAAAGGACTTAATTGTCAATCGGGAGCCAATTTGTTTGGTGTCGTCTTGTTAGCGTTGCTCTTTTGGACGCATTAACTGGGTAAATGTCGCTTGGAATAACAAAGCGATTTCATCATCATTCTCTAGTGCACTTACCGTAAATAACTGCACCTAAATTCTATACAGGGAAGAAGCACAGTGACTATAGTTTAACGGGCTAAAAACTGATTCTGAAATTCAAATGACAGTGTGCTATTCGCGAAGTGAGCAAACTCATATAGTCATGAATGAATAAGGGCATCCTAGTACATGTCTGCATATACATGATGATGAAATGGTATTTCATCAGTCCAGTTACAAAAATTACGTATGCAGTAATGATAGGAGTCTGAGGAGGTTTAAAGGCCCAGGACACAGAATTCCCCAGTCAAAAACTATTTGCAATTGGTGGGTTCTGGCAGGGTCGGAGAGGACGGAACTCAGCTGACCAGTGTGCCCCTCTAATCGCTAGCTGCAAATGAGGGTTCAATTGATCGGGGCAAGTGGTCTTCCTTAAGTTACCAAAGAACATTTCAGCTTCTGGGATAGTCAATTTTCCAAAATCATCTCATCCTTTTGAGCTTGTATTCTCTCTCTCAAGCAGACTGTGTGTGTGGGTGAATCACTTCTTCGGAGTTGCACATCAGATTGTAGTCACTTCTCACCACCACGTGGTGGACGCCGCCATCTTGATTCGTCATTTTGTTTCATTGCAGGGCGTTGCATGAAAGATCAAACATAGGGATCGTGCAGAAAAGATGCATGATCACGTCACCAAAGACTGTTGTCCTGGGCTCACATACACACGTCGACAACACATTCCCTTGGGCACAAACCACGAAGTGGGTTGCTTCTACAAAGGCTACTGCAGCATGTGTCAGATTGCTTCCTTCATGCAAGAGCAATCCCACAGGTATTGAAATTCTCCCTCTCTTAAGTTACACAATTAGTGTATTCCTCCCATCCGTACACTACACTGAATTGTATTGCGCAGCTTCTCCCATTGAGTAGTACATTACAATAGATGTGGGAGTGTGTATACACACACTTGAATACATAACAAGTACATTGTAGCTTGTGGTAACAGTTATGTGATACTATGACAGGTTGGGTTCACTTATGCATGTCATCATGTATACCCATGACCTCGACCTCACCCACGACAATACTATGAGAGTTTGGTATGCAGTCAGAATTTGTAACACATAATTATGCAACTTATAAGCTGCATGATGTTAGGGTTACGGTCGGTTATGGTTACGAAAACATTTAGCCTGGGGTGGTCTTTAATTAGCCAAGAGGCTACTCTTAGACTAGGCACCTAGTAAACAGATACAATAGATACATAGGACAAGTAAAAAAGAAGGTGGGAAAAGCAGAACAATGAGTAAAGTTTGAATATTACCATATACAGTGGAACCTGTCTATTGCGGTCACCATTGGGGCGAAATTTTTTGGCTGTTATAGACAGGTGGCTGCTTTAATGAGGTAGAATACCATACATTGCTGCTGATTCGGAGAAGAATTAGTGGCTGGTATAGACAGGTGGCTGCATTACACAGTGACCACAATAGACAGATTCCACTGTAGTGGTTAATTTTTTGTGGGGCCAAATTTTTGTGGATTATAAAAGATTTACTTATTCGTGGTCAAAAATTCATGGTTCACCCTGGAAAAGAATTAATTTATAGCTTCAAGAAATGGCTATTTCCTTCGAAGTAGCCATTTAGTGAATTCGAAGCCATGATAATATGAGGCTACCATGAGTACAAGGACATTTGGGTAGCTGAAGTTGCGGATAAACTTCAATGCCAAAGGGAAATGGGTAATCGTTATGATGTTTACGTGTTGGTAATGCGGCCAACTTCTTTGTTGGCAACGATGACAGTGCTGAATTTGTATATAGCTAGGAAGACTTTCCAGGGATGTGTAGTACATATTACAGTGTAACCTCCATAATCCGATATCTCAATAATCCAACATTCTCCCTAATCCAACCATCTTATGAGGCACAGTCACCATACCAAAGTATGCCGAGAATCACTCCATAATCTGACAACCTCCTAATGTTTCACTGTATGTAGTGCACTATTAAAGAATACAGGGACGATCCCCATGAACATGTACATGCATTGTATGCATCCTATTTTATGTCATAGATCCTTGTCTACAAGGATTTGTCCAAGCCATTCCATCACCAAAGGAATGGGGCAACTATACAGCCTACGATAACAATGGAGGGAGCATTTTAGCTCACACATTTCAGTGTAGTGGTAAGCTCCACAGCATCACAATCCCATACGAAACAACAGAAGAGAAACCATGGAGGAAAACATTACAGCTTACGGTATCAATATGGAGGCAAAACGAGGAAGGGTACCTAATAACAGTGGCAGAGATGATGGCTCAAGTCACAGTTGCCAGTGTGTCACCTTTCTGGGGCAGGTCTAACGGAACTGTGGAAGTTACGACACATTTTTCTGTAAAGAAGAATGACATTCTTCTATTGGTAGGCAGGAATTACAAATCTACTGTAAGAAATTGTACATGGGATACAACTTCAACACGCAAGAAACCACACATACGAAATACCCGACAACATATACCATTTCTACTATTTCAGTATCAGATACCAGAGTCCAATAAAACGTTTACTGTTCCACTGATATCAATGAACTTCACCACATGGCAAACAAAAGGTAAGAGTGCACACATGTATGCATATAGCATAAAAAGCATCACTAATGCACAGTATGCAATTATTGAGTACAGTCACATGTGGGGTCTGGTTTATCCAATGACATCTGTTCCCCATAAATGTGTCAGATAAACCAGGTGTTGGATAAACCAGGTAGAACTGTGTAGTGCTGGGTATTTGCAACAGACTGTAGGATTAGGAAGGATGTGAAATAAATCAGGTGTGACTATATATTATTCATGTAAAGATGTGAAATACTACAAACACAAAGGAACGAATATATACAATTTTACGATCATACTGTAAGATACACATCTGCACCATGCACGCACTCTTGCAGGCCAAAGACAAGACAGCAATGGTGTTTCAGCAGCACTAAGTGCACTAGTGGCTATACTGGGACTTGCTGTCATTGGACTGGTGGTCGGAGGTGTAATCATTGCAGTCAGAGGAAGAACATGTACCAAGAAGCAAGGTAAGCTCACGAAAACATTTGCAGACTAATAGTGGATAAATGCAAAGTGGAACTTGGTTAGTATGGAAGTACAATCACCAATGGTCAACTGAGAAGTACTTCCTACAGAAGTACATATGATAAATGTTGTTCTCTGTTCTGTACATGAGGCAGAGAGAGAAAAGAGTATAATCACTAAGCAGGAGTATTCATTACTACCCCAAGTGCACGTACTTACTATATTATAACCAAGTTCGATTGTATAGTACTACGTAGATACATGTATATATACAGTACACACAATATGTCATTCCTATATATATATATATATATATATATATATATATATATTATTATTATTATTATTAGAGTAAATAGAGTAAATACACACACACAAAAAAAACCCACCCCAAAGGGGACAATCAGTTAGTGAGCATTTAAATCAAAGTACAACAACCCATGATAGAAGCACAATTGAAGTTTTGAACACGTACAAATACTAACTCTCTGGCAAAGCTTAATGTACTCCATGGGTATATGTATATGTATATATAATGTCAACGATCACAGAAATACATGTTTCTCCAACACACCCACACCCACGTCCACACACACAAACCCATCCACACATGCAACTATGCACATGCACGTACACACACACACACACACATACACACACACACACACACACACACACACACACACACAGATAACACCAACTGTAAAGGACAAATGTGCCAAACAGCTGCACAATATTCACAGGATTTCAATGCAGCGGTCGCAAAGGCCAGAGTACAGACTACAGTGTATGAAGTGGCCACTGCTTCACTTATCATTGCTAACGATTCAGCGAAAGACAATCCATTGTGCAACACACCGACCCCTGTAGGTGCTGTGAGTGACAACACCGAAGAAGGAATGACTCCCAGTGCTTACGAGGTCTTCAATCCTTCAGTAAGTGACAGAAGTCAAAAGTATATTATAATAATAATAATGTTAGAGATTCTCAAGCAATTATTGATCAGGTGTGCACGTACCTAATACATTGCGTATGGTCAGTGTTGTTCTCTGCACTGTATATTATGCATGAATTGGAACTTGAAGAGAGATTTAGGAGTACTTACATGAGTATTTTGTATCTACTATCCCATTACATACTACTCAACTCAACTGCAGTAGTACATCATGTACACACAGTATTGTAAACAACGTCACATCACTTTCTTATCTCTACAATCACTGAAAGACATGTTTCTCCAGCATACACTCACACGCATGCACACATGTACATACACAAGTTTCTCCAGCATACACTCACACACATGCACACATGTACATACACAAGTTTCTCCAGCATACATTCAAACGCATGCACACATGTACATACACAAGTTTCTCCAGCATACACTCACACGCATGCACACATGTACATACACAAATGTACCTATATTTCCGCATTCATGATTAGACAAGACATCCCTTGCAAATAATCTTACAAAAAGTTGTAATCACAAGTTCTATACTGTACTCATCTCACATAGTGACTGATTAAGAATACACGTAGTCACAAAGTCCAGGTCCTTCCAAACCTACTTCACTTGTATACCAACCATATACATTATATTATAGCAACTTAAAAGTTGATATTGCTTCTATAGGCAACTGGTTTATATGGGAGTCAGTACTGGTCTCCAGGAGATACTGTTGAAGTCATCTATGAGCAAATTGATTCGTATATCAACATATGTGAGTCAGATTTGAAAACACAAAAGAAGTTGGGAGAGGGCGAATTCGGAATAGTCTACAAGGGAGAATGGAAGCAGCTGGGAAGAGAGACAGTTCCAGCAGCACTGAAGACACTCAAACCTACAGCATCAAATGATGAAAGACTTAAACTCCTTCGAGAAGCAGCAATCATGGGGCAGTTTAATCATCCACACATTGTCAAATTGTACGGAGTGGTCAAGGATATTCAAGCAGTGAGTGCTCTATCATCAGTACTGCTAAACACAATCATTTACATTTGTTGTCTCGGCAATTCAATTGCTAGCCAATAATGATAATGGAGTTCCTTCCAAAGGGAGAGTTAAGAAATTACTTGCTGGAGATTAAGGAGGACTTAAACAGGTGCTGTACAAACTCAACTGTCAACATATAATTGTATTATCCGTTATACCACAAATATATATATTATACTATAATTTTCTTTTAGACAAAATCCATCGCACAATGCAGAAGAAATCCCCACTTTTCTATTGAGGTTTTGTCAAGAAATAGCAGAAGGAATGAAGTACCTATCGGGCAAAGGTTTCATCCATCGTGATCTTGCTGCTAGGAACATTCTATTGACTGCTGACATCAAATGTGTGGTAAGGGAACAAAATGCGCAGCATTTTGTGTAAGTATATAGGTGCATGTGCTTGTATGTGTGTGTGTGTGTGTGTGTGTGTGCGTGTGTGTGTGTGTGTGTGTGTGTGTGTGTGTGTGTGTGTGTGTGTGTGTGTGTGCATGTGTGTGTGTGTGTGTGTGTGTGTGTGCGTGCCTGCGTGTATGTGTGCATGTGTGTATATGTGCATGCATATGTGTATGCATCATTTCCATACATACATACTTAGATTGCTGATTTTGGAATGTCACGTGATCTCCAAGACGATTATTGCTACAAACCAAAAGGAGGTCAGATACCCGTCAAGTGGACAGCTCCTGAGGCTATTTTCTACAAAAAGTACACCGCAAAGAGTGATGTGTGGAGTTATGGAATGGTCATGTACGAGATATGGTCACTTGGACGTAAACCATTTCAAGATTTGACTACTCAAGAGGTGCCACGATCACTGTGTTATACATAGGATGACGTTACCTTATAAATGCAAACATGCATGCAAGCACCCACACCAGCACATGCACACCTACAAACCCATGCATGCACGCAAGCACGTACACACACAATACATGCCCACGCACACACACAAGCACACCCACGCACACACACACGCACACACACACACACACACACACGCACACACACAACACACACACACACACACACACAATACACACACACACATACACATACACACACACACACACACACAACACGCACACACACACAACACACACACACAACACGCACACACACACAATATACACACACACACATACACAAGAGTGGAACTATATAACCAACTTGAAGGAACACGTGGACACATAACCAATACTGTAATCAGTGAAATTAGGAGTACACAACAGACTAAATGCAATGATATATGAATGTATTTCATGCCTACAAAATATCATTGTTAACTTTTTGTAATTCTCCCAGGTTATCACTATGTTGAACAAGAAATACAAGCAGCCACCACCACCGGGATGCCCACGTGGGGTGTATGCCATTATGGTTCAGTGTTGGTAAGGACATCCGATATCCTTATGATTGGCATGATGTAATTCTTGGACATTCATTCTCTGCAGGAATTCAAATCCAAAGAAACGAATTACATTTGAGCAAGTCGGTGAAGATCTGTCTTCTAATCCGAGATCAATCTTGCAGTGGGATCATAATGACAACAGCATGTCATCCCTGTGCTCAGTCCTGGGAGCACCGATCGACAATGGCCGAGATCTCCACAAAGACCTACAGAATTGATGGCAAATACACTATCAGCAAGTAGCAGCAGCTGATCGAAATGACATTTTTGGGTATAACATTTATGTAACAACCTTTGGATGCATGTCTAAAGTAAACTGAATATACAGTGATTGATTGAGGTTGTAATCCATTCCAACTCAGAGTACTAGTGTTATCATAAAATTTAATTGCAAAGGTGGGAAGGTAAGTATTTGAGATCATTATTCCTCCTTGTCAATGAGCTGCAGAAGTGCCCCTAGGCACTCCATGCTGATGTAGATTAAAGGTCAGTGTAACTGACCAAATACAGATTTTTCTGTATATAGCAGACAAACAGAAGTGTCAATATGTGCTCAGATAACAAAGTAGGCAGCATGTACTATGTTGTGTACACACTCCGCACAAAGTTTATCTTGCCACACAAACACATGCATGTATTGGAATTTGTATAAACAAATCATTCTTACATAGTTGGTAAACAAGTCCCACCCATGTGTGAATTCACATTGTAGACAGGCGTGGAGGTATAGGACTATGACATGATTCAACAAAGGTACCACCTCAGGGAAGGTTTACTAAATTACAAAGGACATCAAACAGCTCTGTGTGTCAGGTCAATGGACACATCAGCGTGTAACTCCCTAGCTGCAGACATGTAGGAAACACAACAATGCTTTTCCCACGCAACATATACTGTAACAGTACAAGGACTAGGTACTATTCTACGTCAATGACAGCTAGATGCACACTGAGTGCGGATGGCTCTACTACAGGTACACATACTGTATTTGGCATAATATTAACACATTGAATGAAGTCTTGCTACAGTAAATAACTCAAAGGTAAAAATAACCAATACCAGTGAGACTTTCAATCGTCATACATGCTTTAATTTTCACGTGGTTATATATTCACATAGTATTTCCTATCATGTTAAATATAAATGTTTAGAAAGGTGAGGCAACTGTATACTTAATTCCGTGCACTAATTTTGCTCAAATGCAGAGACATGATTCTACATGTCACATATGCATATGTGTACTGTGCTTAAAACCACTGTGACAGTAATTTTAAAGTACCTCACCATTGGTGGCATACAACACAAAGCCGGAGGCGGTGTCATCATCTTTAGTACACACATTCACATTGTTGATGATATTTCCTATAATCAAGCACCACACAGGGTATTCACATCTTAATAACTACTAGGAAAAAATACACTATATATATAACTTGCTAAAATTAGCAATGCTTGTTCTGAATCAGTTGCTACATGAAGAATATGATGATAAGGCCACGCAGGACTACCACAGTGACTGTTGCTGGTATAGTAATTTGCTACATTGTGAGTTCTGAACACTTCCTAGAAAGCAAGGCCCAATCAGGTTAGTAGAAGTACAGTGAAACAGTATCTGTGGTCAGACATCTTTTATAATCCAACATTTTGACTATTTAATATAATCCAATCCCGTATCAATGTACAGTCACCATAATAAAGGTATGCATGCTCAGAGACACTCTGTAATCCAACTATATAACAACCTCCCGATCCGAAGTTTAATTCTAGGCCCATTAAGTGTCAGATCAGAGAGGCTTCACTGTATAGCTGTTAGAGTATGCAATGTCAAAAGAGTTACACCAAGCGTACTCAATACCAATGTATAATAGGGGCTTATAACAGTTAGTGCGTGTGCATACAAAACCTGCATGGAATATAATGGAATTGCATCTGATAAGAAAATTCTGTAGTTACGTACTTATTCAACTACAAACTTTGGACAGAGAATTTGCCAATACAATTAATGTGAATGGCGTTTACAGAACAGTGTGAGCATTGACTACCTACATAGTTCTAGCGGGATTGTAAAGTATAGGCTGAATTCCTGCACATGTCTACCAGATGGGCCAAAATTGATGATAGGTTTCCACACTTCTTGAATAACTCACGACGAACAAGGACTATATATATATATATGCATGTGGGACATGTCCAGATTTGTTATGATAGTGCTCCTCAGTTTGTATAGGGGTGAACGTTATCTTTTGGTACCTATAAGTTATTAGTTACGTTTTTATCTCGTGATTCAGGTGGATATTCGGGCATATGCAAAATCAAATCTCGTGTTTAATGACGTTTTTGTGTTGTCACCGTTGCTCTTTCACATGCTGGCATGTGACCTGCCTGGATGTTCTTCGAAATTTTAGTTTTCAGCTGGACGCTACGTGAGGAAACAAGCTAGAAACAGTTTCTTGGTGCAAGCGTTGAGCTATTTGTAGTTTACAACTTTTCCATGTGGGTGCCAGCGAAGTGTTGCTACTGTCCCAAGTTATAGGAGCTGGAACTTTGCCCTTTGATGGCCAATCTTGATGATCTCGGCTTTGGAAAGGAATGGCATTTGGCACCCGCATGGAAAAGTTAGTAAATGTTTTGCTATAGCGATTTATGTGAATAAATAGTCTTGGAAGCGTTCCACCGGGTAGTGCCCGAAGAGTTTCGCTTTCAAATAAGGTTTAGGAAAGCCTTACAAACTTCTGCGCAATTGAAGTAAGCCTTTTTAAAGACTAACCCTCGAAACGTTTACATGTCTACCTAAGTACTAAGCCATCGTTTGACGCTCTGAAGCTTCTACAAGTCGAGAAATGAAGCTATAAAACGACAGAAATTTTCACACCTCCGAATTAGCGTGGACATGTCCCACATGCGTATATTGATTATTGACAATTACAACATATCACCATCATCAACGTGCACAAAGCATAGCCACACCCACAGAGTCACACCATCCAAGTCAAGCTGCTGTTAACACACCCACCCACACCCATACCCACCTACTCACCCACCCACACACAACAACACACACACAACACGCACACAGCACATACACACAACACACACATACACAACACACACACACACACACACACACACACACACACACACACATACACACACATACACACACACATACACACACACACACACACACATACACACACACACACACACACACACATGCATACATGCATACACAATATGTGCAGCAGTACTGGTATGTATACCATTTGTGTCCATAATATACTCCTAAATAAACCTATGCAGAGTGCTTGCAGGGATTCAACAACTTGAACTCAATTAATAGCTTGTCTGTTTCACCCAACAAGGATCGAGGGAGCTTCCTATATCCTACATTGAACTTTACATGTGGTGGGATTCTGAAAGCCTTCAGAATACCACTTTTGAGAACTAACACTTTATCCAGATCAGAGCACAACATTGGAAGCCGTGAGAGGAAACTCTCACTCAAAGTTGGTATTTGGAGACAAACTGTTAAAGTATGGCATGAAGAGCACAGTATAGAGTTACAACATGAATCTATACCGCCACAAAGACTGATGAATATATACAGTATAGCTGTGAAGCGTACATCCTTTCATATACAAAAAGGTGACTTTGTGTCCTTCAAAATTGACGACGATGAACAATTTCCATTCCTAAAAAGAACAGAAGACACTGACAGAGATAAGTTCGGCATACCAATTGTATCAGTAGACTTCACTCCCAGTCCAAGTGAGCCATCCATCCAATATAATGCACAGAATATGAAACAATATAGCACCTCCACATGCATACTACAACAGTGCAATGCCATGTCCACAGAATGACCACATGTACATATGCATAGTTTTTTCAGGACCAGTGGTTTCACCTACGAAGATAGACACAACCTCAAGGTATGTACATTCGATGACTACAGTCATAATTACAGTAAGAATTTTGCTATATAGAAGTGATGAGAAGTTTTACATGTATGGGAGTGGGAGTGGCTAAACTTTGGGTGTGGCCATGGGTTGAGCAATACATAATTATTATAGTACAGTATATTTCAGTGTAGGAACCATTACGTACTGTATGTACATACTTTGAATGTGGTAGCCATACATACACAGATCACGAAATGCCACATGCGGGCAACTGTGTCTTCAAAATTATTAGTACATCCAATTGTTACGTTAATGCTGCTACAGTACGCATATTGAAGCTAACAGTCCAATATTCCAACTACTGTACATTTTAATAATATTATGAACATTAAATCATATATTCAGTCTATAATGTGTACAGTTTTAATTTTACACTGTCCTGACAGAGCTCCAAGCCTGCACAGTACATACAACTGTAATCAGTTACACCAGCCAGGGTTGGATTCATATGGTTCTTCATTTCTCACATCCATAGGTCAAACTCCATCACAGTCAAGTACGATCGTTGCAAACCAACACCCACAGGACGTAAGTATGGGCCCACGCCATGGTGGGTGTCAAACATACAAAGCTCAATACATAAGTAAATTTAAACACTATTTTAGACTATATAAATCAATCTTCTGTAATTCAGTAATTGTGTGAGGGATATTATAATAAATATTAAAGTGATTACTCACAAATTCATACCAAATGCTAGACAATTCATGCAATTCATGTGTTAAATTAGCTTTCTATTCATAAAAGTAGCAACTATTCAGATGAAATGAAACACATGAACTAGTAACAGGAAATTCCATCCAATTTATGATGTTTAGAAATACCCTATATCCTAACATTACATCATACATGCCACATTCTATATAATATGATTAGCATTACAATTGACAAGGCAGCTTTCATGTGGTATGTTGACTCCTTCAGAATAAACATTTTATAATGTAACTCTGTGCTCATTTGCAGATTCCTATGGACTCACAATAACATTTGGAGGGCTACTGACAGTTCTGTTCTTGCTACTGGTTACAATTTTAATTTCAATTGTAATTTTAACAATCACGAAAATTCAAAAAAGGAGCAGCTATGCAGGTATGTGTGTGTCACAAGTGAGATTGTCAATTTCGAGCGCATTTTGGATGCCTTCATTTTGTCAGCAAGTTATAATACTATTAGGATTGCTAAAATTACGAATCACGACATACATACAACTATTCAACAAATTGAGTATTATCTGCTGTATGGGTGCCATTTCTTGTGAGTCCTCATTTAATTTTTTTTGATCGCGACTTTCATGAGCTTGCATTTGGATATTAGGTTAGATACACAGACTGCAAAGGATGGATACATACATATATTCAGGCAGGATGTGTATAATATTATTATTAATTTTATATATTCAAAGTTAAAAGTTCAACCTTAAACCCAGCTTTTACAACTTTACCTGCTGATTCAGAAATAAAACTCATTTAAATAACAATCTATTTTAGTAAAGTGCATGCTATAGAATAGTCATATCCCATTTGATCAGCTGCTCAGCAAAAGCAAAGGAATGGAGAAGAACCTTGCGCTGTGTTACAATCAGAGTACGAAGTGCCATCCAATCCTACATACATGACGGTATGGAAAAGCAACGAGATCTATGAAACACTGCCAGGGGAGGAGTGTACCTCAACTGTTCCATACGAGTACGAAACATTCCGACCTCTGGTGAGTTCATTAACTATATACGTGCATGCACTTTACTGGTACTAAATCTTCACTTCTGGCAATAAACGTAAATTTTAAGTATGTTATCTCTCGATGACGTCATACATCAAAGAAGCGAGCTGGGTAGTATTTGGGATACCTGTCCTGTGGTCAGGACAGTATTTGCTAATCGCCCAGTGTTAAAAGGAGATAATTAGTTACTACATGGCTTCCTTGGGGAGCAACATGTTTACTGACCTCAATCCTCCGGCGCTACACATCCTCACCTCAATCCTTGGTTGCTACCCGTCCTCGGCTTTTGGCCAGTAAACATGTTACTCCCCAAGCAGCCATGCATGTCGTAACTAGTACCTATTTACTCAAAAAGACGATTTATCAAAGTTCTATGACTGCATACTGCATTGTAGGTATTTACATGTATAATTTATTGCGCAGTTCTCTTGAACTCTGCAGTGTGACACTTCACAAGAATGCCGGTATTGGTGTCCTGGAAACACAGTTGCTGTCATATATCAGCAAATGGACAATTACTCCAAGATATCAAAGGAACAAATCTCAACAGAACACCAACTGGGGGAAGGAGAGTTTGGTGTAGTCTACAAGGGAAAGTGGAGATCAGAATCAGGGAACACTCAAACAGTAGCTCTGAAGACACTCAAATCTACAGCATCAAATGATGAAAAAGTCAAACTACTTCAAGAAGCAGCAATCATGGGGCAGTTTAGTCATCCACACATTGTCAAACTTCATGGTGTGGTGAAAGACGTCAAAACTGTAAGAAATAATACAAAGGTGATGATTTTTAAGTCAATAACATGTAATACTATTATTGATCTACACTGAATTTAGCCCATATTGGTGATGGAGTTCCTTTCCAAAGGAGATTTAAGGGAACATTTGTTGAAGTTGAAAGAAAACAGGTACACATAAATATCACACCGCTACACAGTGACAGTCAGGATTCTATTGTATCTAATACTGTAATAATCCTGTGATGTATGTATACAATATTTATGTATGACATTGTGTGTATATACTGTATTATATATATATATATATATATATTATACTCATTATAGATCTCAACTGGCCAGCAACATATCTACAACCCTACTGACATTTTGTCAAGAAATAGCGGACGGCATGATGTACTTGTCGAGGAAAGATTTCATTCATCGCGATCTTGCTGCCAGAAACATTCTACTGACAGCAGACACCTATTGTAAAGTTAGGATGAGCTCAGTATACTCAAGGTCCTGGTCCCTAACACTTAGCTTATAATCTGTCATTGTAGATCGCTGATTTTGGAATGTCACATGACCTTCAGGAAAACAACTACTACAAAACAAAAGGAGGTCGCATACCAGTCAAGTGGACAGCTCCAGAGGCCATTTTCTACAAGAAGTACACCACAAAGAGTGATGTGTGGAGTTATGGAATGGTCTTGTATGAGATATGGTCACTTGGACACAAACCATTTGAAGATTTGACAGGACAGGATGTAAGAGGAGCTTAATGCTCTCTATACATGCATGCAAACATGATGATGAAATATATGTATTGTATGTGAACATGTATGCATAGTATAGAATATCATGCTTATTGTGTGTGTGTGTGTGTGTGTGTGTGTATGTGTGTGTGTGTGTGTGTGTGTGTGTGTGTGTGTGTGTGTGTGTGTGTGTGTGTGTGTATGTGTGTGTGTACTTGTGTGGGTGGTGATTATCCTTAATATACTAAATACTCATATTTGGCTTCAATTTATAGGTGATTCATAAGCTTAACATGAACTACAAACAGCCTCCTCCACCAGGATGTCCAAGGGGAATCTATGCAATTATGGCTGAATGCTGGTATGTATGACACAGAACATACGGTGCATGCCTTAAAATTCACACGTTACCTACTGTAGCATTCTTCATTTCATCATACAGGGCACCTGATCCTAACAAACGTGCAACATTTGATAACATCTTTCACAGACTGAGTTCTAGCACGGATACACTCCTTAGATGGAACGACACAGACAACACCAGCTCTCCATTGTGTTCAGTGCTGGGAGCCCCAATAGAGCATGGAATAGATCTATATAAAGATCTGCAAGAGTAAATCTAATTATCTGTATAACTGGTATAATTTTGCAATCAACCTACATAATAGGTTTATGCATGCATTCATGTGAGTGAACATTAAGTTAATTCTTAATAATTACGGACTCTAGCTTACAATGTGTGATTTATGTATACAGGCATGGCTATTTATGAACATGATGTGTGTACATTTCATAAAACACATGTGTGCAGTGACTATACAAATGCAAGACAACCATGTCTACGATAGAATTCTAGCCAAAACAAAATCACCCGTGTCTGAGGAACGTATGCACTCAAGTACAGCATGGTACATATTCGATTGTGTAGTAAAAGGAAGTGAGATACCTAATAAATTAAATGTCATCCATGATCATAATATTAATTATGTGATTGCCTGGATTATAATCTACTTTGAGGTACATAACTAATTTGCACTCTGTGGCAATAATTGACACAAAGATATATAATATATGTTCATTAGCAAATAAAACTCAGAATATTATGTTGAATGACTCCGTTTTTTCCCACAATTTACCCCATAATGATATCCAGCTCAGATAGCTAGCAGAGTATTAATACTGCAAACTTTGATTTTTACAGCTACTATAACAGTACATAAAATGATAACAAACATAAAATTATTATCCGAATAGAGTGTTAATTATAACCTTTTAAAGAACACGCTTGTTTGGATTGTGATGGACAATACATATTGTCGCAGTTGCAATCTTATATATATATGTACTATTAGAAACTAAAACAACATGTGCATGAACAGGACTTCATCATGAAGCATCTTTACCAGCCTTCAGTGTCATATCTTACAGTTACAAAGCACCCTTCACAGTCTTCAGTCGCGTACCTTACGATTATAAGGCACCTTTAGCAGCCTTCGGGCGTGTACCTTACGATTATGAAGCAGCATTCAGTCGTGTACCTTGTGCGATCCAAACAGAAAACATAAAAACTGCATGAGTCTCGTGATAACTATCCCAAGCACTGCCTTATCTGCAGACGCAAGGAATAAAGTTTTGTAGATGGCTGAAGGCTACTCGCCCACCCGTTCGTATCTGATTGGAATTGCATTCTATATTCTAAGTGCAGGACATCTCTTGGGAAGTCAAGGCCAATCAGGTGAGGGTGCTTTGGGAAGACATATAGTATTATGTTTATTACTATCAGTGGTCAAGAAAAGATTCTGAAACAAATTTGAATGAATCTATACTTACTAGTGTCTATTAGACTGATTATATATAGTACATTGTCAAGTTATATTAGCAAGTCTATTGTTATGTATATAGAAAAATAACAACACACTTTTAAAAGGTACATTTAAATCTGAACTGTAAGAAAAATCCATGTCAGAATCTAATATTCCAATAGTATCAAATAATGGCTTTCTTTAGGATTGAGGTAGGGAACAGAATGATCAAGTATAAATATCAACTGCATGCCAGGAGCCAAAACACTAGACTAAGTGTAATCTTACTCTGCTCCACATTATTCAGTCAACAACTGTTACACTCTCCCTTTACATGTGTACTACACACATGTCTGTATTGTTTAGGGGTATAGGGTACCTTATGCATATATTATTGACTTCATTCAGTATGGTACATGGTGACAATTCCCACATTGTCATTCAAGCAAAGTGCAGTGACAAATGTATAGTACACAAAGTATATAGTAGGCTTCAAAGCATGTGTACGCAAACAATGATGCCATTAGTCCCTATATGCAGTAATGAATCCACCGAATCAGATTGAGATGGGTGGGAGAATTGCAGCTATTTTTGGAATATCAATACATTTCACTGCATGATGCTGCAATACCATTCAGCCAACAATTAAGTATGCAGGATCATTGAATACAGTGGGACAACTGATAGTAGTATAAACTCTGGTAATGACACAGTAGATCGTACTACTACTACTATATATATATGTGTGTGCACAAAGCACTAACTTTAAGCCTGAGGTCCTGAAATATTTCCTCGTATATAGTTTACAGTTTGAAACTCCAAAAGCTGACAACTAACCTCCCTAAAAAGGACAAAAGCAGCTAAATATAACGTCCCAAAGGTTTCCTCTACTTCAAGGCTTCACACTATACCAAGCTCAGCAAATTAGCTTTCCTCAAGATGAGGTACATGCAACTTCATGCAATTACCTGTCCACAATGTCATGCATATCTCATACCTAGTCCACATGATAAGATTCACCATGCAGATTGCCTAAGAGGTGCCTTATGTTCTGCAATACTCAAAACCAGTCAACACAGTATCAACTGTGCTGCCACTCCCAAAGTGCATGTACCTTATGGAAGCCAAAGATGTTCAGTACCAACATTCACCCACGGAACAAGCCCCCACCTGCAACTTACACAGTAATGAAGACAACAATAATTTAATATAATGTTATGACCAGTAGTCTATGAAAAGGCTTCACAGCGATCTCTTTGTTTGGGGCTAAGAGGAAGGGTGGGGTTAACAACAACGTCATTGTTCACAAATTTTGACCTACTGGCTAGTGGACTGCCTCCCATGATTGCTATCACCTTAAACAGAATCCTAAACAATGTTGTGTGCCCTTACAGCAATTGCATCATGCCAAGTGAAGCGAGTAAGAGCCAGCAAAGTCATTCCTGCAGGTGGATAATACTACAGGGGGCATTTTCCAAGGGGTAAAATATTCGTTGATACTGAACATTATAAATTTTGGATTATTTATGGTTAAAAGACTTATGGTTTATGCCAGAAGGATGCTAAATTCACTGTAATACTAACTTTTGAGAGTAAAATTTTGTGATTCTCTTCCCACAAAAACCAAGAATTTTCTACCCTTTGAAAAATACCTACTATATTGTGGCACTATAATAGTAGTGTAGCTTATACTGGAAATTAAAGATTTACACAAACCGTAGGGCAAATACAGATATTAGCTAATCATTTTGTACAACGTCAAACGTGCCCTACGTCATGCTAGCAGTAGCATCGCAAACTGGATTTATCTACACACACAATGTAGATCCCTGTCTGAAAGGATTCACCCAAACCATACCCCCAGTGGAGGAATGGGGCAACTATGCAGTACTTGATGTCAAAGGTGGAAGCTTCCTCTATCCCGAACTGATGTTCAGGTGCAATGGGACAGTGACTAGGATTACAATACCATACTCAACAGTACATGGCATACTGTGGGATAATGTTCTTGAGCTTCGTATTGTGATTTGGCGGAGACAAGGGCGACTTGGATATGTAGAGGGAAAAGGCATCATTGCAATGACACCCGTGATAACCACCGCCTCATATGCTGCCACCACGCAAGGCAACAGGAGAGGAAACACAACCAACAACTCAACTATTAAGATTGAAAGGAACGACATACTTCAATTCATTGTATTGCAGAATGGAAAATATGGGAGGAGAGAGCACATACCAGTTCTTCTCAGGGAGAACACAGAGAGCTGTACACCTCTGGGTTGCCCACTGGTTCCAATGGTGCATGTCGACTTCACCTGCAGTGAGAGCAGCAAGAGTAAGCACAGCACAGTCCAGTATGTCCACTTTACAAGCATTCAACTTTTTGAGGTTCTAACATTGCATGCTAGCTCGTCCACTATAACTACAATTGAAAGTTGTAACACAGTCACTGTGTTACAACTTTCAATTCAACATTATGGATATATTATGTTACACTGAGTGTAACATAATATATCCATAATGCTACCAGCCACACACCAAGACCACAATAACAAAGTCTTCCTAAACAAATATGTATACAAAGACATTCTGCATAATATTATTATATATTAAATACAGAACCTCATGTAGCGTTTGTGTAAGGTAATGGTTGACCCTTGTAGTACTCTCTGGCATGTAGGTATTGAAGACTCGGGTGCAACTGTGATGACGCCAACAGAAAGACCAAAAGTAAAACCGTCAGAAGATGTTGCTACAGTAGCCACTAAGATATTGATAGATATACCAACAAAAGTTCGCATTTTAGATGTCACTACGACAGCTAAACAAACAAAACTCAGGTACGTATATAAGTACATTAGAACTTTCAACACTCTTAAGACAAATGTCTGCTTATACACAAACTAGTTTCCTAGCCTTCTTTGGTTTGCTGCATTACTATACATGTATTATTATATCTTGATAAGAAGAACTTCTGATAATGAGAATTAATATCAAATTGGTAGGTCCATTAAATTTGAGTTCATCTCGATGAAGTTGATGGTATGTGTATGTAGTGTATTACATCAAATGATACAGATTTATAGTATATACTATGAAGTACATAACTTGAATATTAGGAAGTCACCTTATTATTTCCTATGTATGTTTCAATCATTTGTTCTGTACAGCATCTCTCAGATCAGCCCCTGCCCATCAGCAGAAACAACAGGTAATACTACATGTTCAATATACACTGTACATGCAGCTAATCCACTATATATGATCACTCATATATACACATTTCACTTAGCATAATATACTTGTATTAAACACTGCAGACTCTATACCTTTTGAAGCAAAACTGGGTTTGGCTGTAGTCCTAACACAAGTGGAGGCTACTGTTCTGTCAGTCGTGGTGACTGTACTGGTCATGTGTTGCTGCTGTAAGACAATGCAAGGGAAGAAACCCACAGCTAGGGAGTATGAGGTACCACAAGACGTAGATGCTGAGTCTGAATATGAAGACACAAGCTGTGAAACGTTTGTTGGAAGCGATGTGGTGATGCAATCATCTCCAGCCTATGGGCTCCCAGGGACAGTCAGAATACCTACTTAACTCAAGTACTAAGTAAATAATACTGCTGATAACATCACTGTATCATGTACGCATCCACGAAACCAGCTGCATGTCCAATAGCAAGCATTGTACACCATGTGGGCAGATCACAAACAATGCATGTAGCAGTATACAGTATAGTCAAAGCAATGAACACAAGCTCTTTAACACAAGTCTACAAATGTTATTCTTTTGTGCAAGTTATATTATGAATATGGTCTATTACAAAGTGTATGTAATCATGTACATTCACACAATCCTCATTCACTATATATACACAGTTAGCTGTTGCATGACAGAGCATGCAAGTTAGTAGGCCCTGTATATTGCTTGCATTTATAACAAGCGATTCGAGTTTAAAAAACTCGTGGGCCGCCTTCGGCCCTGGAAACTCGAATCGCTTGGAAATCGTCGTTATTGACTAAAATAATACTTCGAAGAACTCTTCTGGTCGAAAAGACTCTTCGCTGATAAAATCAGGAACAAACGAATGAATTTCACCGAAATATAGCCGAAAGATTACGTACCAACTTTGCGTCCGCCATGTTGTTGACATACATACATATATATATATATATATATTGACATCGTTACGGACGTTCCGGACACTTCCGGTGAAAGTAAAAACAATATAGGGCAAAAATTGCAATGATGTAGTAAAGGGTTACTTGTATTACCTAGATTGGGACACCAGATACAGTATGAATTTAAAATCAGGTACTTGTACAGTCGTGACTATTAATCCGGTCACATTTGTTGCACTAAAAGATGCTGGGATAAAAGAGGGTTTAACAAAATTAAATATTCATAGAATGTGCTGTGCCCATTGGGTACAAATTTCTACTGGCTGGATAGCAAGGGTTCTGGATTATCAAGGGATGGATAAAGAAGAGTACATAGATGGATACAGAAGGTGAGGGATGTACCGTATATCCAGGAGTATACTTGGCATGTTCCAATTAATGCACTAGCTTTACTTGCAGCGCAACCCATGCATGCAAGAGCATCTTCCAGTGACACAGCCAGCCTCATATACGCAAGAGCTATGCATACAATTGCACCTGGCTCTCACACATACTGCATACCACTCACACACAAAGCTACTTTGATGCGCACATGCTGATACGTACAGAGCTTCATTTATAGGTGTTCAAGGGTTGCAAAACACAAGGGGAGAGTGAAAGCATGCATGCAGTAATTGCGGTTGTACCACTATAAAGGGGACTTGGACAATTTCAGTTTAGGCTTCACAGGGTAGTCCATTTGACAATGCTAGAAGGTTTATAAGTTTACTTCTGAATCAGTCCTACATGTATTATCATAGACATATCTCATGCAGGTGTATGGGGGGGGGGGGGGGGGGGGGGCAGGGGGTAGGGGTTGGTGTCATTTGGCCCCACATACACTGAACTCCCCTGTAATGGTTGCACAGTCATGTTATAGGCATGGTATACACATGCAGTATATAGTATTATATGGAGAACTACGGACATGATCTATATAGTACCAATTAATACAAGGTGTAATATTACTCACTCACATGAATGGTCGTGTTCCACATACGGTAACATTACATAATATCATATTGTGGAATTCTATATATAGGTCATAATAACCGGTACTTATAGCATACCACTGAAGAGATAACAAGATTATCATTTACAAATGAAACAGCATAAGAACAAGATTGGAAAATGCTAATGTAATTTAATGTCAATAGGAAAAAAGCAGCATTGAAGATAGAGTATTGTGCCACAGAGACATTGCTAGATAACCAGATTCAGTGGTCACAATACAAATACATACTAACTGTCACTAATAGAGCTGCATACGATTGTCTCCTTCCAAGGTGCAGACAACTAATGTGCATGGAATGCACATGTGATTAAATGGCGAATTCATTTGGAATCCACACAAATCAAGGCACTTGCCATAGAGAATCACACCAACAGCTTTGTACCATTCTCAGTATTTACCATGCCTCCAGTCAACAGAAAAACAGTTGTAGTGCCCACAATTCGTTTGGAAGTAGTCCACAATGGTTGCTGTGCAAGGAGCGTTATGTTTACTCTGGGCTGCTGTAACAACAGCCAACAGTCAGCCAGCCACAGCTTCGAATGACGGTGAGGGAACTCAATTGTACCATGCATACAGCACAGTCGTATCAATCTCAGATTCATTTTGTGGTATTACACTGAATGTGCGAATACTTACTGCATGAACTGCCACAGCACACTCCTAGGGACCACGGTCCCATGTATATATCACATTCATATTATGCATATCATTATCATTAGGTGGACCGCGCAGTTCAAGTATGTAAGCCCACTCAGATCATTACAAAAAAGGAATATATATACAGTAGAACCTCGTTAGTAAGAACACTGTTAATGAGTAATACCTGGTTAGGAAGTACAAGGATATGATATCCTTATAGCTTATAACCCATAATACTAATCTATATGGTTAGCAAGTACTACTGATAGTGAGTAGTAATTTGGAGGGTCCCCAGGTGTACTCACTAACGAGGTTTGACTGTACTTAATAATACTGTAACAATATCATTATTCAGAATGATAATTCTCTACTCTACTATACGTATGATGGTGACTGCAGTAACAATGTACATGTAGAGTGCACAGAACCTTCATGGCAAACACATGCAGTGGAAACTCATTACAAAGTAATTAATCTCTTAGTAATTAATCTCTTAGAGTGAATTTCTGCATAATACTATAGTGAATGAATTCAAGTGACCAGGAAATGTTTTACTATGAAATTTAGCTGGTTTTAGAGAATTTCTGATATAACGAAGCATTCTTGGTGTCTCCTGGGATTTGTTATAATGAGACTTCACTGTATATTCTAAACTGATACGACTGAACTGGATGTGTGTACATGGCTTCTTGCTTTACTGACACACAGAGAGATGCTTGATGGGATTTACCCAAACTATACCACCTATGGAAGAATGGGACAACTACGCAGCATTTGATAATGACGGAGGAAAATTCCTCTATCCAGAATTGATGTTCAAATGCAATGGAACACTCCACAGCATTACAGTACCATTCTCAACAACACAAGGATCTGGGATTGTGTGGGACAACATACTCTCTCTTGACATGGCTATCTGGAGAAGACAGAGTGTTGGGGGGTATGCACATCAAGGACAAATTTCCTCATGTGCTGAGAGGATTACTAGTAACCACAGCACAACTGAATGCATAAAGAGAACTGTTACAATTACCTCTGCATTTGAAATCCAAGAGAATGATATCATTCTTGTAAGTGTAAAGGACTACAGCCACCAGGAATCACGTAAGAATGTTAGAGAGCATATTCCATTTCTACTGAGACCTTATCAACCCCCGGGATGTACGAAAACCATCACCATACCGATGATAGCTGCGAACTTTACCCCCAAGTCCTCCAAAGGTAAGCCTTCAAGCTGACCATGATCAAGTATACATGATACTTGAAGCGAAAGATTAGTAGAAGTTCCCGTATAATATTCAATGTAGTATGCACACAGTGTGAGTGGTACATTGGAATATATCAGACCTCAAAGTGAAGGTTCAACACAACACCTTGTCTGACAGTCATAATAAGATACGTAAGATAATACATAATAATTATATATGTAAATTACTTGCCATGGATACCAAGCATGATACTACAAAAACATCATGCATGCATTCTCAAGGGGGATTACTATGTATACGGCATTCAATGGCACACCAATTAAATGTACATGCATGCATACAAAAACACACACAGGTGCATGTATATGAACACACACACACACACACACACACACACACACACACACAAATAACTACACTGTTCTTATATACAGGAAACACCCAATCCGATATTAAGTCTGCATTGTCGGAATCCACAACAGGTATGTGCATTATATGTAACAATCCACATTCACTAAATTGAATAGTTGCTGTAATATAATAATTATTTATGTATAATATCTAGACTGTCAGAATGTTGGAGTATCAGTGGCTCTGGCTGTCATCTTCACACAGATAGAGGCTACTCTGCTCACAGTAGCAGCAACTGTACTTGCTATCTACTTGCATAGAATATGGCAAGCTAAGAGGAAATCTCAAACGCGCAACGTGCATGCACAACAACACATAGAACATCACTACGAGGAAAAAAATACCAGGCATTATGACACCATCAAGATGCCGCAGTCTCCAGCTTGCCAGCCACCAAGTTACAGCTCAGATTCAACCACAGATTACCCAACATATATATGATTTGTATACAACTTAGTAACTTTCGGGGGAATAAGCAAAAACTAAACAACACTAGATAATGATGGGTGAAGAGTAAAACTTACCACTGTTCAAAACATGGTTTGCAATTATACTGAATGTGCCTGTGTTCCTTGTAATACCACTATAAATAGATACAAAGTACCATTGTGATTGTTATTATAGTACTTCATTTCACAATACAAACTCCAATCGACTTGATCCCAATTATATACACACAACACATACAAATGCACATGTATACACAGAAATACGTAAACACAGACACAACACACATTCCCACACAGGCAAACATATAATATGTAAATACACACATGCATGCAGACATGCATGCATGATACATAAAGACATGCCTGCATGCATACAAGCACAATCATATGAATGTATACAAGAACACATGCGTGCACACATGCATGCACGCATACACATACACACACACACACACACACACAGCATAGGAACCAGGTCTGGGGGCACAGGGAGAATGCCCCCCCCCCCCCACCCCCTTAAAATGATACTCAAGGATATAAGGATAAGGTATCAAGGAATGTGTCCCTCCTCAAGTTGTTGAGACATTGCATCTGCTAGAATGAGTAATTCAACCCTTTTTCGTAACATTTTACCAAATACCTTATTCTCTCTGCCTACCTGAGGTAAATGGCTTTTTTTTAACTATAAAGTGCTAACCAACTTCAGGCAACCATTTAAACTCATCATATCACATGCTTAGGAAGACAATAATTTTATTCATAGCGTGGAAAATGGCTGCTCAACATTAGATTGCCAGCACAATGGTGCCAAAAGAAATTGAAACAATGTAAAAATGATTTCTGAGTCATTGTTAGCAATCTTGTAACTTTTAACAAAGTTTCAATAGAAGTGTTATAATAGTATTCATAGCTCCGTGGATGTGCATAACTTAATGGCCACAAGGCACATCTACAAACATGATTTTTACGACTGCATGTCATTGGCTTCAATGTAAGTGCCCCTCCTTCCTGAATTATTATGTACCTACACCCATCACACACACACACACACACACACACACACACACACACACACACACAAACACACACAAACACATGCGCGCACATGCACACGCACATGCACATGCACACACATACACACGCACATGCACACGCACACATACGCACATGCACACACACACGCATGTATGCATGCACTCACACACGCATGCACACATGCAGAGAGAGATGAATGAAATCCACAACTTACCCCCACACATGCATACATATATGCACACAAAATATTCCACTATACATTACTGTAACAATTAAAACACACATTTCAAACACTATTTCAGACTGTATGTAGATAATTAGGCCAACATTTTACACAATATTTTGCAGAGTAATAGAAGCCCAATAGGCACTAACTAATAGTGGCTGAATGAGTGTAAAAGGAGCTAAGATATGTATTATACCAAAATTTGACAGGACAACAAGCATGCATTATTGCTGTAGTACTTATAATTAATAATAATGACTTGGATTATTATAGTCATAATTATAATAATATTATAATCAAATACATATAAATGTATACTCATACAGTGGGCCCTCGTCAATCCGACCACATTTGTTCCTCATAAAAATTTATGTGGTGGATAAACCTGGTGTTGGATAATTCAGGGTAAGTTGTACACAGAATAGTGATAATGATTTACAGTGGAGTGTCAGATAGATATAAAGTTTATGGATATAAACAAGTTTCAGATAAACTATGCATGACTGCATACAGACTGTACACGGTACATCATATATACATACATACATACGTACGCACATGCTGCACATATGCACACATGCACATGCATACAACCCAACCACAGACATATACTTCTATACGCAACATGCACGGCATATACCATAAGTGCTGTATTTTTCGCACGGTCAATGGTATTCGCAAATTGGAAGCCATCTGCAAAAGTTTACACCGTGAAAATTTAGATCAGGCTCTTGTACAATATGGCTGTGCAAAGGCAGTACATAGCCGTTCGTGGATACAAAAACGTGAAAATTGCTGTAAGCAACATCCACAGAACATATCCCCTGCAAAAATAAAAGCATATACGGTAAATAAGTCTCATTTTGATTATCCTCATTTCCATTTGTACTTCATAACAACACCTTTTCAACCTGTTAAATGGTCAGTAGGACTTGGGGTAAGTAAAGTGATGTATGAGGTGTGTATTGCATCCAGATGTCATTGCACATGACACAGTGTATCATGTGGGCTTGGGGCAGGAATAGGAAGAAATGATATCATCAGAGCGCATGAAAGAATTGCATCAGATCAGGAAATGAAAGTAACACTTAGTATTATAAATAGGAAAAGCTATAGACAGAGTCGGAAAACACACAAGGCAATATATAAAATTTGATATGCAATAGGTAAATCCACCAAATAGGAGAGGTTAATAAAATTACAGTGAATTAAATAAATTTGTTCCTCAAATATGTATACATAATTGTCTACAATCAGAAATGAGTAATTTAGAATCTCGCATCTTGTACCAATTAATGCCACTGAACGAATTCTGTTCATGAAGTGAGGTTCTTGAGACTAAACGTAACTTAAGAAGTAATCTTAGATTTATATATTGTACAAACTATTGTTTCTAATAATCAGCTCAACAGAACTAAACGTAGTTAGATCAGTGATTCAGATTTGAGGCTCTTGGCAGCTAGAATGATAGTAGAAATTCTTCAGATCAGATACCTATTACTTACTGCTATTCTGGCAAGAGGAACTCTATTGGAAAAGGCACCTCAATCCGGTAAGGAACATAACACACAGTGATGTACAGATCTAAGTTCTATGCTAGGAATATTGTTGGATGAAATAATAGTCAGTCACATAATGTCTGATAAGGCTGCAAAAAGACATGTTACTGTATTTAAGAGGCAAATCACTAATAGTATGGAGCCAATACCGTGTGACTCTTGTCCATCCAAGGAAATGTGTAGAGAGTGCACGAGAAACTAAACTTCAGAGTCCGACCTAACTAAACACCAATCAAATGTAGAGTATCTCAAAATTAAAGCATCAGGCTATCAATACATAATTAAGTGTAGTGTTATACCTACTCCATGCATTTCTGGTCAAAAATTAACAAAAAATGACTATAAATAATAAGATGAAACGTTGTTTAAAAATGTAATGTTTTTTCCACAAACACATATAGATTGTTGTTTGAGAGGATTCACCCAAATCCTACCACCTAAGGAGGAATGGGATAAGTTCACTGCATTTGATACTGATAATGAATTTTTTCACCCTTTACCGATGTTTGACTGCAACGGTACCATCAACAGTATATCCATACCATACTCGACAATAGAAGGGATTTCGTGGGATAATTATCTGGAACTAACTGTGGATGTCTGGCAGCAACAGAGTACAGGAGGTTATGTACAGCGAAGTAGGTCCATTTCTCTAAAAGTTCGTACTACTAGTGCAACTTCAACAACAGAGAACGTTAAGGGATTTGCTACAGCAAAAGCTGCGCTACAAGTAACTACAAAGGATACCCTTGTACTGAGAAACAGGCAAATAGGACGAAATGGGAGAGAACACATCCCCTTCCTATTAACAGAGTACCAACCACCAGGATGTACTCAAAAAGTAACTGTTCCGATGGTATCCATTGATTTCACTGAGAGATCAAGTCATACTCCAGGTATGTCAAGAGTTTGTTATGCATAATAATAGTGATACGACTACTGTAACTAAATAGTACACTACGTACATCACTGTAGAATGCCCAGGGTACCATCATAAGTTATTAAGTAGAATTTTCCATCATGATACATACATGGATAGACAGTGAAACCACTGTTAAAGGGCATGAAATGCAGCCATCTCCTTTAACAGGACACCAATGTTCTGTCCCAATTCCCTCACATTCACATGTGTACATTTAGACCCTCCGAAATAAAAACACCTCCATAGCAGGACAGCTTACTACGGTCCCAATGGTGTCCCTATTATAAAGGTTTCCCCATATTATTCACAACCTATGACAGTCACTACAAAATGTATGCAGCATTGACTCAACCGTGGCTACTCCATACATGCCAAATGCTGTAGCCCACATTTTGCAAGGAGTGCTACGGGCGATGGTAATCTGAAATTCTCACACACAGATGCAGAGTCAGTCATCATGGGCAAAGCAACACAGGCTGCAAATTGGTAAGCAATATCAATCTACAATTTGCACAGTATGAAAATATGTAATATTATATGGGTGTCCCTATATATATTATGTATGTATGCATGTATGTATGCATATATGTATGCTTGCTGCTTAATCATAGCACACAAATGCAGAATGTAGCTGAAAATCAGACTGGAAAATCAGGTAAGAATGTACATTAACAATTGCTGTCTATATGACACACCTAATACTAGCAGTTTCTCTATAATTTCGATCAGAGTCCCCAACTTTGCCTCTTGGAGCAGCACTCACCTTAGCCATACTGCTCACACAAGTGGAGGCTACTGCACTGTCAGTTGTGGTGACTGTACTGGTTATGTATTGCTGCTGTATGCCAGCCGTAGTGAAGAAGATCGCAGCACAAGACACACAACACGATACGACCGGATCTTTGTATGAAGAAGTGATAGATCAGAGTAGATACAGAGCTTCAAATGGTGCAAACGGCGTCATCATGCAACGCTCTCCTGCTTATGGGCTGCCCCAAAATGGCTCAAAAGAAGGAAACACTGTCCACATATAAGATTACAGATATTATTATGTACAAGTAGCACTCACACAATGAGTATTCTATAGCTATCTAACTCAAAGTTAATAACAGTACAATTGAAGTATGAGCAGATACAACATACCTATACACCGTAGTTAAGCTTGTATATACGTACGTACGTACTATGCAAGATTGAAGAAAGCAGAAGGCTGCAGTGAGCTTATATGCATGCCAGTGATGGAAGGAGGCAAAACAAAGTAATCCATACAGACATACATACGGTACACACTAACTGTATACACTTCAGTTTGGTCAAATTAACTTAATTCTAAATAAATGTTCATTGCATTGTGGCAACAGTGTGAAACTTTGTCCAGGCGGAGGCTCCAGCAAATGTATGTAGTAAATCCTCTCTAATCAGACACTCAATGGGACCTAAAAATAATGTCAGATTAGGAGGTTGTCGGATTATGGAGTGCTTCTTACCATACTTTAATATGGTGACTGTACTTCACTGAATGGTCGGATTACAGAGAATATCGGATTACAGAGGTTTCAGATTAGAGAGGCTTCACTGTATTGCAGTATATAGTTCTGTACACCAGAGACCCTGCATATACACCAGATACCCTGCATATACACCAGATACCCTATATATACACCAGATATCCAGTACTATACGTATGTAATGTATAAACCATGGCTGCCAGGTGTATTGCGCATATATACGACTGATGAGGAGGTCAGAGAAAGCTTTTGGATAGATATTTGCTCTGAGCCGAAGGTGAGGGGTATATCTATCCCCAATCTTCCGATGACCGTGACTGAGAGTCGTATGTGTGTGCAATACACTTGACAGCCATGATTCATACAATATAAAAAGAAGACTGCCTGGTGATCGCTTCGCGATCAAATCACCATCTGAATAATGTCTTTCGCAGCCAAATTCCAAGTTACCATTTCATTTGCAGATGAAACTAGATAAGAGTACATCGTTTTCACCCACCTAAAGTTTTCTGAACTGAAGAGGGAGTACATGTGTTTGTGACCCTGCAAACTGGTGGTTATGCTTCTAGTCAAAGGGAACAAGTATGAACCTCTTTTGCAGGTAAAATGACTACTATCATAGCATGCAATCCACAACATTCACTTCAAAGTACTGTAAGTTTCACTACACATACTAAGACACTGAGTCTTGAACAGAGACAGGAAGCAGCTGGTACCAGAACACGCAGTACACAACATTCAGTTGGAAGTACTGTACAGTAAGTTTCCACAACGTACACACACAAAGACACTAAGCCTCGAACAATGACTGGAAGCGGCTGCTAACAGAGCATGTGGTACACTACATTCAGTTTGAAGTCTGTAAGGTCCTACTAAGGACATAGACCAAGTATTCAAGTGACTAGAAATAGTTGCTGCCTCCTTTGCATAGAGAGGTTCGGTACGTGGACATGGTACAGGACATATGCCGGTACCCCACACAAAGACAAGCAGTTGAAAGTCAGTACAATAGTCAACACCTCTCGCAAAAATGTCAGCTTGGATGCTGTTCACATAACCTAATATGTGGATAAGTGTCTTAAAACAACATGCTCCACTCAAAACACCTTTCAATAGAAGTCCACTTGCATGGCTTCCTCACAGACAAACCACATTTATGGGGAGCATGTGTACATGAATACTGCAATAGTACCACAACAGGGAACAATGCTATATATCTATTCTGCAGCAGCCAACACAATGGGGTCAGAAGGCAAGCACTTAACATATGGAATTGCAATGTAGCGGATTGCACACATAAAAGCTCACCCCAACAGAAACTTCACCAGACGTACTGTGCAGACGAAACCAGTACACAGAACAGTCAATTACACTGGCAATGCTTGTAGGCAAGTTTCAACTCTTTTATTTGCTGCTTCTGGACATCGTGAACTTGGGACACTTCCAAGAGATCAAAGATCAAACAGGTAAGGAGATTGCTGAGCATTTAATGATACAAATACAACCACATACATTACTGGTCAAAGTAGAAGTGAGAATACGTACGTAGTTACAGTGGAACCTGTACAATCCAGCACCCATTGGGGAATGGAAAGCAGTGCTGGATTAGCATGCAGGTTGCTGGATTATGAGGTCAGTTTGTATGAAAAACTTAATGGTCGATGCAAGAGAATCTTGGCAAATTTAGGCAAATGCTGGTTTATAGAGGTGCTAGATTTGGTAGGTTCCACTGTATATATTCATACGTGAATACATAGGTAGATAAACCACTGGACAGCAGTTTGGAATGAATGTAGTTTAAATTTAAAGTTTCGAGGCAGTCTTTTGCAGTAGAAAAAACACGGCAAAATTACCGTAACATGTATAAAATAATTTCTTGCCCATAATACACTGTGCTGTAAGTACAAATTGAAAGTAAGTGGACACTAGTTCATGGTTGAAGACTGCAGAAATGGGTGACCAGCAGTACAGAATTTATCAACATGAAATCATAAAGTGAATCCTATATTGAAGGAAACTTCCAAATTTTAGCCACCAGCCTCCGTAGGCATGACACCAATGCTCTGTCCCATTTGAAATCCCCCACATTGACATGTGTACAGTTGAATCCTCCGAAATAATATTATGGACACCTCCATACACAGGACAGTTCACTGTGGCTGAAGTGGTGGCCTTATTATTAATAGACCTTTTGCTGTACATCATACGAATTGCTTCTCAATGCGTGCCTCACGGTACAAACCCACTTACCATCCCATATGTACAGCTAGAAAGAGCACCCTTGATTATGAGAGAATAGTATTATAGTATATATATATATATATATATATATATATATACAGTACAATGTACTAAAATTTTAATGGTCTTCAGCCCAGCTACTGTGGTGAAATGAATACCTCACTGACAGCTAGAGGCAATATGAATATCAGTGCTCGAATTTGTCTTGTAGAAATCTGAACAGCTTTTCTTCACAGACCTCCATGTAAAAGCACTATGGTGAAATCTGCATGTGAAGACCACGCAAGGGACCAAGCATTGTGGTCTCCATAGACGGGGATCTTCATGTAGAGGAACATTATATATAGTATTGCTGGTACAGGGAGCAACCTGCAATGGTCTCCATAGGAATGCATGGGGCACATGGTGGCATTTCATTCCAGCACTATTGTTTGCAAATATTTTCAGTTGTACTAAAAGGAGGTGAGTCCATACACTCGTCTGGAGAGATGGACCCTTTTGATATTTAGGCTTCTAGTGCCTTTGCTGACCAATCAGAAGCCCTCCCACTACAAGCACATGAATCACAAAACCAAGGAGATACAGATAACACACAGACTAAAGCATGGGAATTGAACATGTTTCGGTTGACTCTCAGCGAGGCAATTAACATAATTTATTACACACATATTTCCACATAAAAATGTGCATTCTGCCCGGCTTTACTATTGGGTATATGTTCACATCGATACAGCTCAACCAATATAAGGAGTAGGACTAGTATATATCACATACTGAATGTAGCAAAATATAGAACATGGATTTTTTATACTGTATATTATTATAACAGTAGAACCTCTCTATAACGGACACTTTGAGATCTGAAAAACAGGATAAAACCATGGCTTAAACTGCCAAAATGCAGCGAATTTTCTTTAAAATTGCAACGAAGGCAAAAATACAAAGCTGAAGGATAAAACTTCTTCGTAAACCTGATACCATTGTTGCAGAGATAAATCGTTATATTTATAAGTACTTCAGGATGAGGAGCAGCAGCCCCATGTTTCTTTACCCGAATTACTTGTTATACAGAGGTTTCCACTATTCAGAGGTTATATTTCACTTGCACAGTATTCTATCTGGACCCACAAAAGCAGTCTGTTATAGAGAGGTTTTCACTATTAGGGAAGTATAATATTATATATTATGAGGTTCCACTGTACATGTAGTTTTCACCAATATAATATTATATAACATGAAGTACAGTTGGCACATATAATATAATATCAATTCATTAATAGCTTGGATGCACTGTAAATCAACAAGAGAATGCAAAATTAATTTTGTACAATTTAATATAATACACAGGTAGTTGCCTTCATGGATTTCTCGTGGACATACCACCTCAAGAAGAATGGGATAACTTTACTACATTAGACCAAGATGGAGGATTACTCCTGTATCCAGACATCACCAGTGACTGTGATGGAGTCATAACAGAAATGATCTTCCCATTTGCAACCATCCCAGGTGTCAAGTGGGAACGGGACCTAGGTCTTGATGTCCTTATTTGGAACAGCGTAGCCGGGAAGGGCCATGTCATATCAGGCAACAGCAGAAAGGTACAGGTCAAAGTAACAACAATGATGCAAACGTCAGACAAGGTACAAGGCAATGTATCCATCACTGATATGCCTCTACACAAAGGTGACATACTACAAATCAGCATACCCCGGTATGGGAGAGAGGACATGAGGAAACACATACCGCTACTTCTGAGAAAATACACAGACAATACTCGATGTGGTTCAGGCAGATCCTCAACAATACCAGTCGTGTATGGAGCATTTCAGCAGCAGGGGGAAAGTGAGGATATTGAATTATTACACTCTGATTAGAAATTCCCAACAGAAATACCAGAGAACACAACTGCATAATATATGTACATAGCTGTCATGGGAATGGACACTACATGTAAACACAATATATACATGTACATAAACCTACACACACATAAGCACATGTGCATGAGCACACACACATACACACACACACACACACACACACACACACACACACACGTACACACACACACACGCGCGCGCATGCACACACGCATGCACGAACACATGCACACACGCCATCACACACACACACACACATGTGCAGGTGTGTGAATGACTATATATGCACCTTTAGAGGTTTAGAGCTGTGTCCAACACAAAAGACACTTCCTGCACACTGATTGCCGTGTTGCATGCTACCATGTCCCGTGCTTTTCCCATGACACTGCACCATCACCACATGAGTGTCTGTGTAGGTAACTTGCTGATCCAATTATGCTATCCTTGTGTGAGAAACCTGTGTAGTGTACAATGGAGCATGATAACGTAAATCCTTAAAGTGAAAATATAACACGTTTTTCTCAGGAACAACGGCTGCCGCTTCTGGTACAGAGGACAACATTCCAAGGTGAGCACACACACACAGTCAAGAACAATGTATATCTAAGGCTGTGCTAAGAGCATATATCCAAATGTGGGCAATAACATATTTTGGTCAAAAATAGATGCATGCACAGCAAACTCTAGCACTCAGTATATAGTTGAATCTTTGAAGGGTATATACTGTACAAGTAATCGCACTTCCAGGTACAGCCCTTGGCAGTACTGTAACAGTACAAGGCACAGAATCACAAGCAGAGCCCGACTTGTATACGTGAATGTACTGGGACATGGGAATACTTGAACATGCATGCACAATACAGTGAGACCTTACTTATTGGCACCTAAGGTATCCAGTTCCCTCACCTTCTGCAGTAGTTTTTACTGGAATAAACCTGCCATAATCCTACTGTACATTTTACTACAGTAACTGCTCCCTCATTCATCTGGTCCTCTTGCTTTATCAATAATTTCATCCAGAACAGATGTGCATGTGCAGATAGATGGGGCCTGACTATACATATGTACATTTTAGGACACATAACTGGGGTGTTAAGTTGTCATTCTGAATATATGTATATGCAGAAATTTCAACGTAACTATACATACAGTACATGTATGCATACGTACATTTACATATGTATGTCATTGCAGATCAAGGGGTGAGCAAACATCTACTACTACTACTGCAAGTAGTGTAACCTCAATACAGCCATCAGTGACAACTTGTGCTCCTTTGGCAGCGATATCAGGTTAGTTTCCAGTCAGCTGAATGTGAGTCTGAATTTTCATCGGTAACACATTGTCAAACATTTAAGGGACAAGTGGATGCACAAATACACTAAACAATCAACATGTGGAATTTGTAATTTATTTTATCAATAAGTACTTTACATGGGTTCGGTAAGAGAATACAGATGTCGAGCCAAACAAACTGAAAGTATATGCAAACAATCCCAACTTCTCCACAGTCTCAGTACATTGTAAAATACATGACCACATTCAAAAGGATCTAGCCTAAGATATATAATATAGCAAATGTTGTACACAAACAAACAAGTATCAATGCATGAATACTAGTTGCTGTCCTTCCTCTTGTAGGTGGAAAAGAATACATGACAATCATAGCTGGAGTGTTGGGAGCCATGTCAACTATCCTACTCTTGATCGCAATCACTCTCTGTGTCACTGTTGGATTGCTGGTCTCGAGACGACACAGAAGTGTGCAATGCAGTAAGTGATCATTGATAGTACATACCTATAATGCAGTGAATGTCACATTCTCACAGTTTTTGCCTGAGTAACAAGAAAGGGTGTCAGACTATACATAAGCTGTTGGAATGTAGTGGGGATCTTGGTATATTACGAAGTACGGTGATACTCATATGGAGTGACATCAATGACACAAAAACAAAATGGCCGAGTAGAGTTTTGCACATAAGTAATGATGCTAACTACAGAATAGTTTAGGTGCGTGGACTGTATGTCAAAAAAACAAGATTGCACAGTGTTGTTGAGATGCTAGATTACAGAGGTTCCACTGTACACCAACACTTAAATAGTGCACACACGTACTGCAATGTTGTATGGGGAGTATGTATGTAAATGCTACTGCCACTGTACACCAACACTTGAATAGTGCACACACGCATACTGCAACATTGTATGGGGAGTACGCATGTAAATGCTACTGCCACTGTATATGCAAAAGTAGATATTTTGCACTGTACTCCTAGATAATACATATTTCATGCCATAGATCGGTATACCAGGCGCATTATACCTCAATATATTGCCTATGCAGTTTTCAGATAGTCATCAGGTATACCGCATAATACTATTAAAAACAATTCAATCATGTCTGCCATGCAAACAAGCAGTCATCCTAAATTCCAAAGATGACCAGAAGTACCACTCGTTTGCCCTGCAGGTTCAATAACCTCACATACCCCTGCACAAGGTGGCAGTTACAAAGATGAGTCCACATATGAGGATGTAACCGAACACAGTGAACTGAAAGCCATTGAGTACATGCAGAAATCGCCTACTATAGCAATTATAGCACCTTTGGTGGAAGGATTACAGAGCAAAATCAGAGAAAGAAAACCTCCCAGCAACAGTGATGATATCTATGACTCCATTGTAGCTGATACCACCAATACACAACTGCCGAGTGTAAATTCCCCAGAGAATAACACAGTAAGTGTCCCTAGTACAGTGCCAGTCAAAAGTAACGGAACGATTGTCACGTGCACAAAAATGGCGGATTGTACCCCTTCGAAAAAAGTAATTAGAAATCGCCCCGGGGAGTATTTATTAGCCCATTTAGTATCTTAAACTTGTCAACATAAGTTTTAAGCTATTAGTAATTGTGTGTTCGCCTTCTTCCTCTTTTAAAATTTGCAAACGATTAGAAATAACTTTCAAGAATTGGTTTGTGATCGCGGTCGACATGGTGTTACAGACACAGGATCTTCTCCGACAAAACTCTTCTTAACTCTTTCAAATTTGCTACTAGAGAAGATGACTAATAGGGCTACACCAGTGTTTCATTGGATGAAGATATGGAGATTGCACCGTCGAATCTAGAGCCTGAATTTTGAGCGCAAAATTTCCGTCTAGATTAGTACGACGTGTGGTGACTTACAGCGCTTGTTTTCCTAAATCTATGAGGATTCTGGGTAAGTATTGGCTACTATACTATTTAAAATTACCCTAGCATAGTTCAGAGTTGTCGTTGGGTGCTATTCTTACCAGCCTCCTACTCTACTTGTCGATTTTCGATCGCATACATGTCCGAACCACCGCTGTGCTTTACAGCGGAAATAATGCAGTCCCACAGATCTTCTTCCTACTTCATTCACTTTGCATGGATTCTAAAGGTATTTTAGATTAGTTTTATCCTTCATTCGTCTTCGAAATTTACATTTAATGGCGATTTCTGTGGTCCAACTTCGATCCGCTTGGAGAACTCGAGGACCTCACGTCGATGTCCAGCACTAAATGGGGACATTTGCCGTGCTACTCGTTGGTACGGGCCTGATTCATTTGGAAAGCGTCTCACATTTGACACAGTCACCTTCTTGCCTATGAATTTCTTCAATTCGGAGCTAATTTCTGGTGCACTCGTGAAGCGCTTTGCTAAACTATTAGTCTCTACAAAGCAGCCTTTTGTGGGCAAAATCATCCTCAACGATTGGAAGTTTTATCTCAATTGCAATCTTTGCAGCCATGCCCTAACGTTGAAATAATATCTTAGGCGTATGCATGGAGCAACGCACTTTATCAGCAATATTTCCATAGCTTCAGTTTAGCTCTCATAACGTCCAAATCGTAGAACGTTTTAATTTGCTCCGTAAAGGCATGGTAGTCAGGTTTTGAAGGCCTAAAAGTTGCAAATTCTCTGTCAAGGAAACCAGTCTATCATAAACGAAAGCTAAACTGTCGCAAAATTCCCCAGTAAAGGATTTATGGGCAACTTTTTCAGGTCTCTTATCGGCGCCATTTTTACGCACGTGACAGTCGTTCCGTTTCTTTTGACTGGCACTGTATGTAGTTACTGCACTTTGAGTTCACTTTGCCTATAGTACAGCTCTTTATGTCCCAGCAGACTGAACACAACAAGACACACACTACGGTAGTGGAGGCAATCTATGATGACATGGCATCAAGGAAGTACGTGCAGATACTCCAGTCTGACATCGCTGTGGGGGACCAGATCGGAGAAGGAGAGTTCGGAATAGTCTACAAAGGCGAATGGAGGACATCCTCGGGAAAGCGAATAGATATAGCTCTGAAGACACTGAAGCCCACAGCTTCAAGTGATGAGAGAGTTAAACTACTTCAAGAAGCTGCAGTCATGGGGCAGTTCGAGCATCCTCACATTGTACAAATGTATGGTCTAGTGAAGCACCCAGAAGTGGTAAGTTCAGAGTACAGAAAGCATGACAATAATCACAAGGCTTTAATACTATAGATTATCAGCATTCCAAATCATCAGCAGTTCTTATACAGAATGATTGTACAGTCAGACCTCACTTATCCACACACATCCATTCTGGATGAAATTGCAGATAAAGTGAGGGAAATGGATAAATGAGGGAGCAGTAGTATAGTGTACAGTAGGATTATTGCAGATTTGTTCTGATAAAACCTACTGCGGAAGGTGAGGGAATTGGATATCTGAGGTGCGGATAAGTGAGGTCTCACCGTACTACAATATACATAGGATATGCACAAGTATCATGAAATGTACTGTACATACTAAACACTGCAACTCATACTTCTCCACAGCCTGCAATAGTCATGGAGTACATCGGTGGAGGTGAGCTCAGGAGCTATCTTATGAATCTAAGGTGAGGACTGTCAAAGTACGCATGTGCATTTTCGTGTAAATCAACACAAATTATTGTGAAAGTACATGGACATGCATTACAAAGGAACAGTTTGGCATAGAGTGGGAGTATCACACATGCAGCTACACTTGGTGAGTTCCTATGAATAAATCCATGCACTAAAGAACTTTGGCAAACAAAACAAGGATCATACTATGTACACATACACTACTTCACTGATTAGGCATAATATTACACCCAAGTGCTGATATGCTGTGAGAGGTATGGCTGAAATGCTTCTAGTCTAACAGTTCTCCGAATTATTGTAAGAGTGATGAGTGATCGATACTGTAAAATGGGGCAACCTGCAATCACATCACTGTGATGTCATGTAACTGATCCCTTATCTCATTGCTATATACACATGTACTGTACATGCACAATGAAAAGAACTCAGACAAAATTTGGTGATACATCGACTCTACTAAGATTTTGTGAAGAGATAGCAGATGGAATGAGGTACTTATCAAGGAAAGGTTTCATCCATCGTGATCTTGCTGCAAGAAACATTCTACTGACTTATGACATAAAGTGTAAGGTAAGAAATCAAATGCAAACTAAAACAGCACTGAAATAAACATATGTTCATGCACTCAAAGCTAACATCTGATTTGATAGATATCCTTGTTAAAGACATATATGATAAATAGTACTACAAGCAAGTCCTAGAATTAAAGTGAATCAATTCGAATTCGTCAACAATTTCCATCACATTGAACACAAAGCCCACCTGAGCAAGTTGTGCAAGTGACGACTGATGCAAATAATTATGTAATCTAATTAATGACCACTATCTAAGGGAAATGAAATGTTATACATTGGGCAAACACATCCCCACTCCAACACTCCAGTGCAATTATAGAGTAGAATTTGAACAGAATAATATCAAGGTGAAATGAAGGATGTGGATTAGAAAGAAGGGGATATATACACGCTCAATTCGTTGGCACCAATAGAAACACATGGAAAGCGTGCTTGTGTTACCATAATAATATACGGACATACGCATGTATTGTATCTGCAAATTTCAAATCCACAGCCTCAGTTCCATGTAATCTACTACTTACTCATTTTGATCCATACTCTGTTCTGATAAATGAAGGAGACAATATTATGCACTGATTCACAACACGTTCAAGAATACATTATTGGTATGCAAACAGGTAAAACAGGGTATCCACCGGTGAAAAGGGTGAGCCAGGAGAGATTGGTGTGAACTTATCTCCTCCATCTCACCCTCTCACTTCCACCTGCTCTAGTATTCATCTTTAATACCTACCTACACCACAAACAGAATGAGACAATGTGCCCACCACTAGAACAGGCTGATCTGAGCACTGCATGCTGTTCTGTATTTGGTTATGAGGTGAAAGTAGCCTTCGAACAAGATATGCATGGTTACAACCCTTGCAGATTGCTGACTTCGGAATGTCACGAAATGTTAGCAATTACTACTACAAAACGAAGGGAGGACACATTCCAGTTAAGTGGACAGCTCCTGAGGCCATTTTCTACAACAAATACACCATTCAAAGTGATGTGTGGAGTTTTGGAATGGTCATGTATGAGATATGGTCACTTGGACGAAAACCATTTGGCGAGTTCACCATTGAAGAGGTAGGTATTGTAATGCTAACATACAGTGAAACCAGTCTTAAAGCCACCTGCATAGACAAAGATCACCTGACAGTGTCTATAGAGACCACGATCATTGGTCCCTTGAGTGGTCTTTATGTACATACAGGTTTTACTATATCCCCAGGCAAATATAAATACAATCACATACAGTACATGTTCATATTAAGCCATATACCGTATAGCAGAAAACTATATATGACTAACATAACATTCAACATATTCATTTCCAGATAATATTAGCAAGAATCACATTTGGCTATTACATAATATGAATGCTATAAGCTATTCTCATTGTATATGATTTGAGAAGGATTTTGTCCCGTGATCGTAGTGAAACCGTTGTCCTGCTGCCATTTTATAGGTTAAAAACATGGTGGCTGTTCTTCTACAAATTTGCCAAAGTACCAAGTTAAAACCCTTGCCAAATTTTCCCGTTACACCGATGTAGTATATATCATGTGCGGGTAAACAGAAATCAAATTTTCAATTTACCTATGAGTGAGAGGTTTACAAATTTCACTTGTCATGTATTTCACATGTTCACCATTCACTATGAGTATACATAAATATAATTCACAGTTCCTGAAGGCGTTGAATGCAAGATATACACTTCCTCCACCACAAGATTGTCCAGAGGCAATTTACTCAATCATGCTAAAGTGCTGGTGAGTTCAAAGCAGTCCCAATTGCATATGTACATTAACATGCAAGGACGTTATGTCATGTAGACAGTACCATGCAACTACATACCATATTAAAGTGGGCATTATTTGAAGTGTAAAAAGAATTGTGGTTGGCATGGGTTGGAAGAGAGCCATATAAAATGTAGACTAACCAAAGTCAGTAATGCTGCAAATTTCAATTTACATCTGGCATGAACTACAAATCTTTTATCACCAATATTACCTCCTGAAAAATACACTATGCAGTAATGCGTACGTACATCTAGCGAGAAGACAATGTCATGCAGACATGCAATTAATACCAATTAACCTGAGAAAAACTGAGGTCCAGCTGAACTTTTCTACCTTTCACATGTACTTTGTATCTTTTTACAACAGGAGTTTGAACCCAGCAATGCGGCCATGTTTTGATGACATCATTAGAGACATTCAATCCAGTTAAGGCCAAACACTGAAACAAGAAGACAAATAAAACATTTGACACAAAAACATCTACATCTAAAGCATGGACACATACACATATATACGAAATATATATGCGAATATGGTGCATTTGTAATTTGCAGATTCGCACTGTTATGAAACAGATTACAATGAAACACTTTTTAGGGGCTGCCGCAGGCAGCCCCTATATTGTTTTCATTTGGACTTCCGGTGTGTAACGCTCGTCCGATATATATATATATATATATATATATATATATATATATATAATATGGATTTGAAGAAAAGTCTTATAATAGAGAATTTATATAATAGTAATAGAGAAGTATGAATTTATACAGGAATGAGTTATAGGAATTGTTTTGAAAACAATTGCCTAATATGGCAATTGTTTTCAAAACAATCATCCAGTTACAATAAACAGTATGTTCAATGAATGTTCAGCTGTGCACTTACACTCCAATGCTTTGCAAGTGATTCGAGTGCGTGGGGCGGCAGACCCCACGAGTTTTTAACTCGAATTACTTGTTCAGTGACCATTCAAAACGGCCACAGATTTATGGTCTGTGTATGTACACAAGTGGTCCATACAAAGATCCCGAGGTGCACTCACCACTAAAGTATACCACAGGTCTGCCTAAAGTGGTCCTGGTATCTGTAGGTAGATGACCATTACACACAGGTGGATTTCCAGGCGGGATACAATGGTCATTTGAAGACTAATTGAACAGTTTTCATTTGTAAGGCAAACTGTTCTATCAAAATAGCAGAACTGATAGTTTATCTAAGCCTCATGTCTACCATGGGGTCATGCAGTGCTTGGCTGTCAGTCACAAGAAATGCCTCAGGTTTCTCATCACACAATGCACGGCTACGCATCAGCCATGCATGCATTTAGGGAGACCTCACAAGTAGGAAATTTGCACAGAACATACACGTAACCTAATTTAGATGAGAGTACAACTCCTACGTATTACACATAATATATCCATACTATAATCCTGAATTCTACACACTAGCGAATAATATAAAAGCAAACTGCGAATCACGCGACAATAATAGTTTGGAGTGAGTGAATGGAGCATCCTGTACTTAGGTCGAGGTAAACCACCAACCATAACAATAGACAAATGCAGATTTAATTTAATTGGCTTGTATTCAAAACCTAAACACGGAAAAAGGGTAGCCATGCATGTTCTCACAACATGCATGCGTGGGTATGACACAAAACAGAGTCACTAGCCAAAGGGGATACAGCCAAACATTTTGCATTCTCTTCAGAACTAAACCTGCAACAGTATAACATCGTTGTAGGGAGTTAGTGTTCAGTGAACAGAACAAATAACTTGCAATGATTCTACAACATGCACACCACAAGCACCTCGTGTCATGACAGTGAGTTAAGTCCACTGCAGCCCTGCTATTGCATTTGCTGCATACAGCAATACCAAGTGACCATCTATCACCAACATGACATTGTGTGAACAGAAACTGGTCACCATTCTAGCATACTGTAGTTAGTAGTACGTATGTACTTGTATATATTATCTATTATAATCCTTGAACCATGCAACCACGTACAGCATGTTAAATCCACCAGGATATGGGAGCCACAGCTTTAGCCTCAAGCCCCTCTCTCAGGCACTCTTTTAGGTGATTTAAAAGTATTGAAAGAGCAAATAAAGCTATGTAGCTCCAACCACATGCAGGTGGCACACTATAGCTTTGATCTGAATGCATAATATTATATTAAATAGAACTAGGCAGTGCATGTGTACATAACGTAGACCAAATGTAATGAGCACAGTCAATCACATTCATGAGACTCAGTGTATAAAATGTAATACATAAGACTTATTAGCAAACACACTCACCATATTAATAGGTGTTGTCAATAGCTAGGAATAGTAGTACAAAATTTGCCATACATACATAATATATAGGTATATAATAATATTATTCAGATTGCATAAAATAATATATATTATGAAGAAATTATAATGGACAGATTCAGAATTTATATAGTACGTACATGCAGTTTTCCAGCTATGGAACAGAGGCCAGAAAAGCTAACAGGACACATAATTGTTACTGTTACTATTAAGTTAGTACTATATTTAGTTTTCAGGCGCTCAGTGTAGAGTATAAAGTTTGTCCAGCTGATGATATATACCAAAACTGATGGCTACAATACTCGAGCTGAATCCTTTACTGGTATTGGCCATTCTCCTAATGAGTGGATCATCAAATAGTGAACCTCAGTCAGGTATGTCAATGAGTAAACTAACACCGGTACTTAATATTTAATTAGACCACCTGTGATGTAGAGTGCCTGATTGGGGAGAACAAGTCTTGGGCTACTGAGGTGATAAAATACAGAGATTATAGATGTAGATTCACTCTTTATGTATACAGGGTACATTGCATATTATAAACACATAGTGGTTGTTAGACATGTTAGCTGTATATCAGCTGTTTCACCCCTCACGGGCTTCTTCAGGCACGTGCATGCGCCTGAAGAAGCCCGTGATGGGTGAAACGTTGTGCAAATGATTATTTTGTGACAAGAAATATTCGAGTATATATAACACGTGTTCAACAATAGTCCTACAACTAGACTAATACTTGCATAATATACTGCAGTATATATGTTTCAAGGTTGAAGTACACACACAGTAATACTGCATATGAAACCTGTCTTGAAGATCACCGTATGTAGACAAGGACAGCTCAGAATTTGGAAATTGCCATAACCAGATAACCCCCTGCAGTGGACCGTTTCTAAGTTCGAGTTTGATCTGCTATTAACAACCTTTTTCTGTTACTAAGGACAGCTTATATCTAAAGAGCCCACTGTATTAGACTAGCCCATACTACTTCCTTCCTACAAGACCACATGCACTGTTAGCCCTTTAGTACAGGGGTTCACTGTACACTGGTAGATACAAATGTTACTATAATAATTGACAATGTGTAAATACTAGGCTAACAGTATATATTACCCTATAATGGGATGGTCTGCACTACTCATCTGTAGATCCCTGTTTGAGTGGATTCACGCAAACAATACCATCGCAAGAGGAGTGGGACAGCTATACAGCAGTTGACGTTGATGGAGGGAGGTTCCTCTATCCTGAATTGATGTTCACCTGCAATGGCATACTCAGCAATGTCACAATACCCTATTCTACAACACCCGGGATAGCATGGGATGACACACTCTCACTAGAAATGGGAATTTGGAGGAGAGAAGTAGAGGGCTGGTATGCAGAGGTACAGCGGATACAGATAACAGATGTGCAGATGACAAGAAACAGTACTGGAAGTACTAAGGGGAATGCTACAGTAGATCTCCTTAGTCCACTGCCAATAGAGGAATACGACATTATATTTCTTAGTACAAGAGAGTGTAGGGGCAGTACAAGAGAACACATTCCATACTTACTAAAGGAGTACCAACCACGGGGATCCATTGAGACTGTACTTGTGCCAATAATACATGTGAGCTTCGACGGATTGACAGACGAAGGTATGCCATGAACATGTTATAGAACAGATTTGTGTAGCTTCCTCGGAAACACACAATCCCATTGTCGACGCTTTCACATACATACTGAGCTGTAAATACGGTTTTGTTATGCAAGGGCAATGCAATGAAATACAACAACCAATGTAAATATGTCCTTGTTTCAGGAGAGTTCACTGCTAGACCTTCTGCAGGCTGCACATATGCGTATGTGTGAGGTACGACTATACAGCAGTTCATCCCTATAGATGTGGAAAATTTGGAATACTCTCATGCATGGTCACAATACAACACTCTCGCATAGTGAAAATCATAATATTATGTGTTCTCTTTGGCAGGACAGTCATAAATCCATACAATACATGCATCAGTTGAAGCATCCCTACCCACTTCAATAAGCAAACTTCGGAATACTTATGAAAAGTTAAATGCAACCCATACACATACGTACCTTACACAGCCCATACACACGCAAATCCACGAAACCATGAATTTCATACTGCTACAGGTACTGTACGTATGTGGCGATAGAGTAACATGTGTGAAGGTCAAATGATAAAAACTCCTCTATAATGTGTGCGTACTTTCTATACAATACATGCATGTCCTGTATGAACGACATGTACACATGTGTTCACATGACTGCAACTGAAACCACTCAATAAACAAAATACCAGTTCTAGTTTATAATAAAACAAACCCCTCAGATGTACAATATCAGTCAACAAATTGAAAATATGAATCACAAGCCTATAGGGTGTGCATTATATTACAGTACTAACAAAGTACACAACGTTACCAGTCGTATGACCTCACATTCTTCAGGAATACACACTACTTCCGCCAGTCTAGACGCAAGTACAATAAGGTACATATGTACATATGTGTTACACTGTGTGTGTGTGTGTGTGTGTGTGTGTGTGTGTGTGTGTGTGTGTGTGTGTGTGTGTGTGTGTGTGTGTGTGTGTGTGTGTGTGTGTGTGTGTGTGTGTGTGTGTGTGCATGCGTGAGTGTATGTGCTTATGTATATTTATGTAAATGTGTGGAATTGTATTGATGGGTATGCATGTACATATAAGAGTGTTAAATTACTTATGAAAGTGTGTGCATGTGTCTGTGTGCATGTCTGTGTGAGCAAGTGATTGATAATAGGTAAAGATCAAATATCAAATAATATTATCGTTTTCAGAGTACAAATCAGCCCAAGTCCAACATCAGATGAAACAGGTGAATATATGTCAAAGCATGACTGCTACAATACCATTCATTACATGTAACAATTTTGCAAACTGCAGACTCCGTTTCTCTTGAAGTAGCAGTGGGTCTAGCCATGTTGCTCACACAAGTGGAGGCCACTGTACTGTCAGTTATGGTGACTGTACTGGTCATGTACTGCTGCTGTATTGCAACACGAACAAGAAAAAACAGAGAATATGGAACTTCAATCAACAACAGACAAGAACCAGAGTACGACATCCCCACACCACGCTCTAAACTCTCCGACAATAACAGCAAGGAAGAAATATACATGTCACCCTCTCCTGCTTACGACAGCAGCTTCATTGAGCAATACCGATACAAACAACGACCTACATACGGGCCTTATAGGACAATTGAGTCTTCCTCTGACTATACGTTAACACCACCGCATCCTCTGGGCATGGTGCACTCACTCAGTGAAGATACCCATAGAAATTCCAGACCAATGT
>CAUJGJ010000185.1:4416774-4446774 GCA_963170055.1 Halisarca cf. caerulea | reverse complement strand
GTTCTATTACATTTACACTCAATGACATATGAACATGCACATGAAAGGGCAGGAAGGGCTGAATTATAGCATTTAAAGTTTGCAATTGCACATACATGTATGTATATGTATATTTATATTATATTTATTTACATCTACCTTCCATACATCCCAGAGGGTGAACTTGACCTCAAAAGCACGTTAGCTACTGATAACTCTCTATTCACAAAGAGATCAGGACTAGAAAGGAATAACACACAGATGCCATGCCAAAGCACTCCCCAGACAATACCACCTGAGACAGACTCAGCATCGATAACAGAAGCTGACGTGGTGGTCGCTTATCCTCCCTCAGAAGAAAGCAACACACGGGCACTCCGGCTAAGAAAGCCTGAAGCCAGCAATACAGCAGTAAGCAATACTCTCACATTCACAGACTCAAGGTTCGTCAATTCCATTGTTAACATCTGGCCATCAGGCAACACCAGCAGCATTGATGTGAGTGCGTTTACACATTATGTACACTATATAATGTGTTATGTACACTGCACATTCATGCTTAATAGGTGCATGTATAATACAATGTACATACATGTGTCTATATTATAATACCAGCACAGTAACTGTATACTGTATGTTAGTATCTATATACATTTGCATCTGTGTACATGTATATATCTTCGTTTGCTTTCAACGTGCATATGCAGGGTTTTATCTGGGGGGAGGAACCCTTGGTATGGTTCCCCCCCTAAGCAGAAAGGTTCCCCCCCAAAATAAAAATATGCAGGCTTAATTTTTGTGAAGGAACACTGCCATGAATTGATCATAAATCCATTTATAAAGGGTAGAATTTGCCAAAAATGCTTATTATTAATAATATTAATAGCTTGTATTAATCAATCTTAAATTGATTGGTAAGTATGTTTATTTAGCAGTTACATAGTCAATGAATACATGTGTCAAAATTTAGGAGTTCTAATGTAAATTGTACGTGGTTTAACTTTGTTCCAAACAGCATGGCATAAGCATTCGTGCAAGGATTTATTCATGTATAGGTACTTATGCATGCTTGCACATGTTCAGGGTTTCTTTTAGAGGAAAGGGGGCACAGGGGGTGTCTTTCCCTTGAAATTCTACCCTAGCTATAACACACATGCACAGTTGCAACAGACCAATCTGTGGACTGTATTCAGAAACAGCTTGAGTGGCGTAAAACAGCCTCATTTATCACCTTCTGAGGCATGAAAACTAAAAATTTTCCCCAGACCCCCCTAGTTTAGACCACTATCATTCCACATGCATATCTGCCCGCCATTACATACATCACTATACTTTGCCATTGCATGCTTCATCTTCATCATTATTCTGAAAGAAAACCTGATATGCATGCTGCATGCATGAGTGTGGTTTTTTAATATCATTGAATACACAACATCATGCTTGCGCCATGCCACGCCACGCCGCGCCACGCATGTGTGTATATACATACGTACATATAAATAGATGTGTAGGTCCCCCCCCAAAAAAATTTGACCCCAGATAAAACCCTGATATGTACTATTAAGCATTCTAAGGTGCACACTACTATACACTTATTAAAATTGTTGGACAGTCCGTGAACTCTCATACATTTACAATACTCCAGGAAGATACCTTCTGGATGCCAACTGATGAAGAATATGCCATTTACAAGCAAATAAGTTCTTTGAGCCGAAATAGGATTGCTGCATCCTCACTGCAGTATGAAGAACGACTAGAGGAAAACGAGTTCACAGAAATATACAAAGGGTACCTTGAGGACTTGGGAGCAGACACCAAAGAAGTAGTGGCAGTGAAGATGCTGAAGCCAACAGCACCCAGTGAAAAACAGAAAGCTCTTCTACAAGAGGCAGCCATTTTGTGCCAGTTCAACCATAAACATGTGGTTACCTTTTTCGGTGCCAAGAAGTTTGGACAGCAGGTTTGCATGACCATGTGATTGTATACTTGCAGTGCATACTTTTAGTCACGATACATGCAGTGAAGCCACTTTAATTTAATCCGACACTCAATGGGACATGAAAGAGTGTCGGATTACAGAGTGGCTATCACCATACTTTACTAGTGTGACTGTTCCTCATATGTATATAAGATGGTTGGATTAGAGGGAATGTCCGATTAATAGAGGTGTTGGATTATAGAGGTTCCACGGTACATGCAACTACATCATAAGTTTAGAGCAGTAGTGAATTATTTATACATAACAGTTTGGCGCATACGTATGTACATCTTATAGGTACTTTTGGTAACAGAGTTACCGCTCAATGGAAGACTGGATGATTATTTGAATGTAAAGAGGCCAGAATTGATGTGAGTCCATTCATATAACTGGTGTTACTACCACAACATGCCGCCTTCGTAGACATGCATACATACGTATATGTATGTACAATACATACATCTCGAAGATGATCAGGTGTACACTTAATTACATATTCAGGTTAGACCAGGATAGTACGCCGAAAACGCTTCTGGGATTCTGCCAGCAGATTGCTGAGGGAATGGAATATTTGTCACGAAAGAGATTCATCCATCGTGATCTTCGAGCTGGTACAGTACTCCTTACAGACACTCTACAATGTAAAGTGAGTTAAAACAAACCCTTGCTAGTAATACAGTGGAACTTCGAACAAAGGACACTTTGGGGACAACGCAATTTGAAGGGCAAGGCAGGCATAGGGCTAGACGAGCATAGGGCTAGATGAGCATAGGGCTAGACGAGCATAGGGCTACTTGCATTCTTTTAAGGAAGAAATTATAAATACACAATAGTGGTAAAATCTATTTTTTCCTTACAATAGATATCTGGATTTGACCTCACAAGAAACACAGGAGAAAAGGACTATTATAGAATCAAAGGTGGTTACACGATCCACCTGGCGTGGGCTCCTCCCGAAGCCATTTCTGAAAGACAGTACACCACAAAGAGTGACGTGTGGAGTTATGGAATGGTCATGTACGAGATATGGTCACTTGGACACAAACCATTTGAAGGCATGTCAAATGAGAATGTGAGTGAACTATCAACATTTCTTTGATGTGTGTTAGCTTACTGCACTGTACAAAATATATGGTACTCAAAAGTGCATGCTTGTGCAAGTCCTATACATGTATCACTGTTTGTGTTCATGTAATGCAGATAAAACTTAAGCTGATGGAAGGCCAACAACACCCCCCACCACCTGGATGCCCTATGGACATTTACATCATGATGGTGAAATGTTGGTAAGTACATGCACTGCACCTGCATGGTAATGTAATAGACAGTTTTACAGCACTACTCCCAAGGACATTTTGCATGACTTACTCATGTGGGACAAGTCCAGATTTGGTAGGATAGCCCACGAAAGCTCATTTACTACATGAACAACACATGTATGTACATTAACATGATACTACATAATATTATGTGTAAATACCGTAATTACAGGAATCCTAAGCATCAAGACAGACCAAGCTTCCGTGAAATTTTGGAAGAGTTTCTCCATCACCCAACTGATATAGTGGCCCAAGTACACAGTTATGGAAATGCTCAAGAATTCTACCTGGGAGCTCCCCTCGAGAATGGTCTAGCCATGTACCGGGGCTTGCAACGCATGCACAGTCCATATACATACGTTACCGCAGACCGGTCCGAAAGAAGCACACCTGAATGTGGGTTTGCAAGGCTGGATGATGAGCAAGGGGATCACAAATCCAACAATCCGTATGAAAACTCAGAGAACAAAGTGCCAACCTCCACAAGTGCCCAAAATTCAAGTGAACCAGATTCTCACACTGTTGTCTACTGTGAAACAGCCACTAAAGAAAGGACGAATGAACACATATATGACAGAACAAGACACCCATGTATTCAATCAGGAAGAGACTCCGAGACTTCTGGCACTCGAAGAGAATATAGCACACTAAATCTGCTGAGCACAGACAACGATCCCTCTCAGACTACTCTTCATCGGAGTCAAAAGGACGATAAAGATCTAACTTCTACATTTGAATTGTCACTCCCCTCACACAGCGGCAACCCCACATACGAGTCAATACCAGCTTTGACAACCAGTGAGGCACATGAACAAAAAATCAAAGAGCGTGCATGTGACGTTAAATTGCATACACATGTTTTCTTTCCACTTGGGGATTCACACCCACAGCTAACACATGAAACAACACCAGATGGACATGAAAATCATGACAAAGTTGATCATGAAGGAGAGCAAAGAAGTCCTCTGTATCTCACAACTTCACAGGTAACACAACCATCAGGAACATCAGAGGAAAATTTTACCAAAGTATTTCATCCCGTTCATGAACCACATCTGACACGCCCATCAGTCACATTCACTACAGCAGGGGAATCCACTCAATATGAACACGTACAACTTGTTCAGAATCAGATACAACAGTCTGCATCAGCCACTGCAGTTGAGACAAATCCAATATATGGACCGCTATCACAGCAGCGTACAGACCAGGATGCAGTGTACAATTCAGGGCAACCTACTAAACATGAACAGGTACATACACATCTGATACAAGACTATTCAGTGCAAGGGATATCTCCTGTATATGAATCACTACCACGAGGTGGAGAACCTACAGACCAGACTGGAGTGTACACATCAGGAAAATCTACCAAACATGAACATGTACTTGCACATCAGTTGGACAATACAGTGCAAGGGATATCTCCTGTAAATGACTCACTACCACAAGGTCCACACCCAGTATACGAACGATGTACCCCAGCACTGACAAGAAAAAATCCAATGTATGGTAGCTTTCGGGGTGATCATCCACCCAAAAGAAAACTTCTTTTTGGTGTCAATCCTCGCAAAAAGCGAAAGTCATAGGAGCTCGGGGATTTGTAAATCTGTACATAACAAGGTTTCAAACATATTAACATTATACACAAATCAACATTTGTCACAATGTGCAACATTATAATTTTTATAATGTACCAAACCGAGTATGATATTATTATACTAGTCCTGTATATAATACTTGTGCATGGTTGTCAATGTTATGATCACTTGGACTATACATAGCTATAAACTATGTAACCCAACAGTAAAATTACTAGTGAGGGTTCGTACATTAGTATATATGAGCAAAACTGCAGAGATGGCTGACTCAGTAACATTCCTATACTGTATACAGATGATCCTCTGATTAAGGAACAGATTGGGACAGATCTACTGTCCTCTTTGGGAGGTTTGAAACAGTATTAGAAGTATAGGGAGGACACATATTGGGACCTCAATTATTATCATTTGTAGAGAGGTTATCATAGTGTGCCCTATTTGGGGGGCCCACTATCTGAGGCTCCACAGTATAGTACATGTCGACTAAGGTAGGAGAATGCCTTTGCATGAGAGTCCTCTATAGCAAACAGCCGGCAATCACCAGTGAACTAGTTACAAACAAAGGCGTCAAAGGAATACACACTGGCATACACAAACTTCTACTGTTATAATCTTATGACTTACAATACACTCATGAGTTCCATTAGACATCTACAGTATAATACAGTGGAACACTGATATAACAAAGTGAAATATATCAGAACTTTGTCATAGCCACTTAAGACTATGTTCTACTTAGTGGCAAGATATAGGCACTCGGGCTGCATGACATAATATATGATGCACTCTCCCTCTGGCATGAAGCGCCCGAAGGAGAGTGCATCTTATATATATGTTATACAGCCCGAGTTTCTATATGTCTTAACTATTGTAGCATCTGTTCATGGACTTTGGGCAAGTGTTCTTGACTTTCAGAAATTTGACAAAGCAATTTGAGCCATCAAAATCGGGTTTAAGGTTTGAGAATGGAATCAGCAGTAAGAATCGTTTAAAGAAGACTTTCTCTGCTACAATGCTAAGTTTGCTTCTCGCAGTGGCAAAAATAGGCTTCTTTATGGTTTGAATCAGCAAGGATTTCTTCAGAAAGCTATTCAAGGAGCATTAAAGAGAGGTATTAGCATTAAATCACAGATTTCAAAGTACAAACTCATGGAAAAGTTAAATGCCCATGTTTTATACAACATAAAATTGCTGTATAATTGTACCATGCTATTACTATATATTACACTGACAATGACACGTGCTTTGTTGCAGTCAGAATTTGTTATTACAGTGCATGACTGTTTGTTATAAGTGTGTGCCACTGTACAGTACTACAAAGGTCACTCATGATGGATATACAAGCTGTGCCAAGGTCTGCACACATCCACCAATATATGTAATTATACCACTGGAATGTACACCCAAAAGCTAGACTACAGTGATCTCTCTAATCTGACACTCAGCACATGGGATTTGAAGAATTGTCCGATTTGGATGCTGTTAGATTAGGGAGGTTTCAATTTCAGATTCATTGAATAAGGCAGGTGATGTTGTATTCAAGCCCATACCTGTCATTCAGTGTGGGTTTAAGCTTTCAAGTGTAATCTTAGAGCGATCGAGGTGTTTGATTGGACAGGTTTCTCTGAATAAGCTATATAGTCTGAGACCACACCTCAATGCCAAAGTCATGGTAGCTATAATGACATAATATATACAGGGCCGGACCTTAGCATTACTTCCCTTTACAAACTACATACTCAGCAGCTACTCACCGCGATTCATTTTACATTGTGAAACCAACATACAAACCACAAGTACATGATGATGGCAAAAGGATGCTTGACACATAAGCATATCATGTACAAAGCATCTTTGTGTGCTGTAGCCAACAGGCAGTGGCAGTGAGGATGTCTCAAAACTCCATGCTCATTTATTCAACTGGCCCTGTTTAACCATCCCTGCAAGTGCTCACGAGGCACATAGTGGCAGTGGGGGTCTAGCAAGCCAGACTAGCTCATTTATATAAACATAATACAAATCCCATGCTCCAAGCTTGCCATATACTGCACTTGCAGGAAATTGGCTTAATGGCATGCGACCATGTAGGATTCCAGCTGGTTCACATTAATATGCAGACTGAAAGAGAGCACTTTCAGTGCTGCATATTACTCTCTATTTAGTCCCAATCTCTGGTCTAGACTTCATTATAACTGTGTATTCATCCTGGACTCAAAGGTATTTGGATATAATACAGTGCAGATTATATCAGGAAAGGATCCTTATCACTCCTTTGTATTCGTCACAGTACATTGTATTCTGTCAATCATTGCAAAACAATGCACCAACTTCCTCTGATGTTTCTTATCTTACTGTTGCCCTACATTGGTACATACGCAGGTGAGTGGCTCTATTTTGCAATAACAACTAATAAGTATTTCATTCCCTGTATATAGTCAATATTTTCACAAGTCCAAATTGATACACATATCTACTGTATACATGTCTTATACATATGCATTCATTAAAATTGACTTGCAGCATGTTATATAATAGTAATTATTAATTATTATTATTAATTGATATAAAAGTGATACTGACATGGAAGCTTATTTTTTGGTATTTCATTGACAGGTAGTACATCTTCGGAGATTCTACAAGTTTGCCTGAACTCACAAAATCAAACTATCACAGGATGCTCAAAGGACAGTGCATGTGACTATTGTGGAGGCGTAAAGACTTTATCTAGATCATCTGGTACTTACACACTCAAAATCTATAATATTACATCAATTGTTCAAAATAATGGAGGTATCACTACAAGTGCACAATTATGTGTGTCTAGTTTGAATCTACTGTTGACAAACTACACTGCTTCAATACTTTGTGAAGGGCTCAGCCTGCCAATAAATAATGACAATAAAGATAACACCACAACCAGGACATCCAGCTGTCAGTGTGATTCTGCTATTGCATCCCAACCATCACATTCACAGGCTACTCCAAGTAAGTGTTTGAATGCCTGCTTTACAGAATTGCATTTTGTCACTAAAGATTTACACAACACTGAGTATGAATCATTGACTTAAAAATGAAATCTTAAGTGTGTTGCTTGACTGCAATGCTCATATAGCTTCAATACTACATGCAGTAATGCACATTGAATGCAAGATACAGTACTTCAACAGTCATGCACTTTCCGTCTATTCATACTCAACTACAAAACCAAACCCTCTGTAATCTGGAACTCTCACTAAACTGTATGTGCTTTAAGTTTGCTCTCTATACCCTTTTGCATACTATTATACTGTACAGAACCTCTGTAATTCGGAAACCTCCCTGAACCAACCATGCATGCATTCCTTTCTTCTGTACTAGATATTACTGTATATCAGGGTTCTTAGAATACAAGGGGGGGGGGGGGGAGGTAATGACATATCGGGAAGTAGGTGCATGAGTATGTTATGTGGCATCATATAAACTGAGTACATACTAATAGCTATTGGATCTGGGGTAAGTTCCATAGACAAATCACATTTGTGTGGCATTCAGTGTTCCTTGTGACCAAATCATGAGATTCTTGGTAAACTAAGATGTGCATGCTTAACTTACAACTTGAACGAACAATCATGATGAAAGGCTCTTGCCCACTTCTCTCCTTAATACAAGAACAGGCCATTGAAAATTATACTACCAAGCAGGTTTCTATATACAATGATGGAATGCGGGTGCAGACATAATCTTTGTCTGATTTTAACCTAAAATACAATGAATCAATCAAAGCCACCAGACTGGTGTATTGTTACATCAGTTTTCACAATAACATGAATCTATGATATTGAAAGGTGGCATGCACCCCACCTGCTAGCACTGACAGTGGTTGTGCACCACTTTTTCAGTTAAATGTAACATCATATATATATATATATATATATATATATATATATATATATATATATATATATCCCACTGCGGGGGCGGTATCTATTATCTTCAAAGAGACCGCCTTGGGTATATTCGCGATATACCGGGGTATATCAATGACCCCAATTCATATACCCCGGTTTTTTAAGTGACGATAATTGATAACTGCCTTATCAACAGGATGATGCAATAGCAGTACCCTGCTGTATGTACAATGTATACTAAACCTACTAAGAAGTTCGCATTATTCTTTTTAGCAACGTTTTTATCTACACCTATCGTTTCAGACCCCGTTGCGACGGTTGCAGTCTTTTAGGAGAGCAGTAATCCCTTCGAACGGAGCAATCGCGAATTCTTCTAACCTTTCGAGGACGATCGTCACGGATGAAGACTAAAGCGAACTTTTAGAAAGAAACATGTGCTCCAGTAAGTTTTGTTTTCACGCCGTAGTATTCCGTAGCTGTCTTCCCTCGAAAAAAGTTAACTTAAAAGCGTTATCTTTCGCATTACATTTGCTGCGCATGCGTATCCAGTATTCAGCGTAGACGCAAGGTTCGTCGCTGAAAAGGAGAGTTGTAAAGATAATAACCGTCGTTCGGCTTGAGTTTAACACTGAAGTACCTTCCCTGCGAGCAAAATCCTCCTTTCAAGTGGGATATATATTAATTATACCCCACTTTTGCTGGGTACATGGGAATATACTAAGTGTTAGGTGTTGATTAACACTCGGGCTGCGCCCTCGTGTATCAACACCTCACACTTAGTATATTCCCCATGTACCCAGCAAAAGCGGGGTATAACTTATATATATATATATATATATATATATATATATATATATTATGTATATATATATAATATTATATCTATATATATACATATATATATATATTTATATCTATATCTATATATATATATATATATATATATATATATATATATATATATATTATATATATATATATATATATATATATATATATATATATATATATATATATATATATACATATATATATATATATATATATATATATATATACATATATATATATATATATATATATATATATATATATATAATATTATATATAGATATATACCGTACGTCAGGAAATTTTCGCGGTACAAAAATTTCGCGGCTTGCCTCATTTTTGGGGGTTGTAAATTTTCGTGGATAAATAAATTCGCGGGCTCTGCCTGCAAAGGGTCTTTTCTTATTTTCTAAACGTTTGCCTCTCCCAATGAACGAAATTGTGTCTTTCTTCGTTTATACGATAGGTGTAGTTAATATTTAAATCTGTCAAGAATGAACCACTAAGATCTTGCAGGTGGAATGTAGGTTATTGGTCGACGTTGCGGAAGCTTGAAGACTATTGGTGAGGGTACATACGAACTACGTTCCTAAAGCTTAAAAGGCAAACCCAAGGAAAGGTAAACTAATAATCTAAGTATTGTATTTTGTATGTGATCGATTTTTGCATGCAAACAATTTCTATAAGCAAAAGTGGTACACGATTCTGTCAGCAGCCATTTTCCATTAAAGTTCGCAGATGAATAATTTCGCGGATCATTTCGAACCACGAAAACACGAAATTTATTAGCCGCGAAAATTTCCTGACGTACGGTAGATATAGATATATAAGACATACCAAGCAGCTGAAGTCATACTGTATTGTTATTGCTTACAATAATACTTTCAAATAAACACCTTTTAATTATCCATACCAGCCCTCTCCTCCCCATTTTCAATTTCCATATCACACAGAAATAACATACTGTGGATATTGCATACTAAATCACACTCGAAGCTCAAAAAAAAACTACAATATTATTATATACTTAAAAGTATAATAATAGTATTGTGAGGCTTCCTGATATACTAGTGCATACAAGGAATTTGATACTACTGATATGCTAGATTCAATACATACTAGAAAATCATGAGTAACAGCCCTTCAACAGTGACATATCATTATTCTCCTGCAACCATGAATGCAGCATCAGTTCATCGGCCCATTAAGTCTACCACACGACATACTTGTTCAAGCGGACAGTCTTTAACAGAGCTAATGCCTTACTACATCGCAATAGCTGCCTTGGTTGTGCTGGTGTTTGCACTTGGATTAACTGTGGTAGTATTGGCTGTGGCCCTGCACAGGGCAAGAAAGACCACAACATCAGGAAAAGGGCAATCCATGGCTATTCAACTCCCACCTCCACCTGGTAAGCAGTGCACACGGTACTCTCGGTACAGATTTCTATACTACTTCACATATTATGCAAGAAGAAGTCACTGTACAGTGGAATTTACGATAATGGACTCTCCCAAATAAGGACACAATATAGTAAACCTCTCCACAAAGGACAAGACTTAAGGTCCCAATATACAGCCTCCCTGCAGTTCTAACACATTTTCAACCTCCCAAAGAAGACAACCTCCTTACAAAGACCAAATATCCCAAAGTGTCCTTTATTCGAAGGTTCCAATGCAATAGTATATTGCCAGGTTACAAGATAGTAACTGTATGGAACATTACACAATGCATAATTATTTTAGAATCTTGCAAATGTTCCCTTTTATGCTTTGAACACACACAGCGCCTCCAGCACCAGACACAACCCACCACGTCTACAGTGCTGTATATGATGAGGTGCTTGTGAATACCACCCACAAGACTCCACGAGCATGCAATGGATCTGCCACAAACACCCCCACCACCCATGGCCACAGGACTGGTAATGTCAACAGTACAGTACAAGCCAGATCAGGAAGAAGTGCTAAAACACCAAAACACACTCAACTTTCAAAGGTAAAGTGAGTATTGCAGGTGTAAGAATGCTACAACGAAAAAAGATGTAGTTTTCAATAACAGCAAAAGATCGTTTTTGCACAATACATATGATTAATATCAGTGACAAAAAGTTACATGAAATACATTTCACAGTGAGAATTAAACATATAGCATAGACATGAATTCAATCAACTATATCAATACACAACTTTCATTCACCGTCATGACAAGTAAAACTTGTACAATTCTCTGCTCCCCACGACACTATTATAGGACCACACATACAACATCCTTGAAAGAGATGCAGATGTCATGAGAAACACAGGACAAACTTACCACGTTCTGGAGGACTGTCGCGGGGAGAAGGATCTACAGCGCCAGAAACCGGAAGTTCATTATCATATCCTGGAGCAAGGAGAGGACAGCGAGGAAGAGGAACCTAAAGGGGAAAAGGAGTAATGTGATAATAAGTGCAGCACCAAATGTACTACACAGCTACTACACATTCACAATTGTTAATAACAAAAGGAGCTCACATGCATTCACATACTACACACAGGTGAAAGAAGAACATGCTTGACACATGCATGTGGACTCACACATGCACTCAGTTAATGGTATATATACATATGCTTAACTTGAATACATCCAATTACTGCACATAATTTATAATTTTTGTGGCACTGTTCACTTAAAATTTAAATTCGTCCTATCACAGTAAATGATTCATTTTGAGATACATACTACTATATACAGTGGAGTCTCATTACAACGAATCTCAGGGGACACTGGGAATTCTTTACTATATCAGAAATTCATAATAGCCAGTCAAAATTTTATAGTAGACCACATACTGAGTCACATAAAAAGTATTCTGCAGAAAATTACTGTATGTAATGATACTTTTGTCCCCTAGTCACTATAATTTCAAGCAGCTGTAGTCCTTGCTGCAACTGTTGGGTTTGTTTCTTGTGCAGTGTACAACTCAATGCGCATCAAGAACCCTTAGAAATGCTAATGCACAGGCATGGCTTCGACAAGATGTCTGACCACTACACATACAGAACACACGGGCAATGTTCAGCAATGTGTAACTGTTTAGAGATACAAAGAGACAGCAGCGACATATATAGCCAAACACTGAAGACTTCATATATAGTTAATACAGATACAATCTCCATGCATGCTATCTGAATGATACAGAACAACGCAATAGGACATGAAATCATACTTGATCTAGAGAGCCAGAGTCTACTACCATTAGTATAAAGACACCCAGAAAACTATGTGTGTTTTCGTTAGTTCATGGTATGATGTGCATATGTATGCACAGGCACAGCATCCAAATATAATTATGGAAAGTATGATAACATTAACTAAAGGATATCTATATAAATCACTGTACATACATATATTGTCTATGTGGTGGGGTATGTGCGTCTGAGCTATTACTTGGCATTGTGTGCACATGTATGACGTAAGCATGACAACCACAAACACGCACTTTAATCCCATACATACTCCCACAATGTGCAATATAATGAAACACATAGATTGATGTTTCAACACTAGTGCATCCCACACTTTTTGTTTTACCAGTCATAGTAATCCTTCAATGTCACATATACATCAAAATTTACATGCTACCATATACTCTATAGGTGCCATCACAATCGTTACTAGCTAGCTGCGGCACATGCAACAACTACGTACAAGTCCCCTGGATTTCATATTCTTCCTAAATATGGAAAACACTGTTAACATGTGCTACTGATGTGCCTAGTAAGGTATTGTTGTCACATTCTGAAAGTGCAAGGCTAACGCACGCATCAACAATATCATAAGCTGATGCACACAAATGCCTTTCACAACTAAACACGTAAGCTGTATCCAACTAACATGATGACAACACAGTAGGTGTGTGTATGTGTGTATGTGTGTGTGTGTGTGTGTGTGTGTGTGTGTGTGTGTGTGTGTGTGTGTGTGTGTGTGTGTGTGTGTGCATCTTTCTAAAGTTTACAATAAGTAATAAGGTACCATACAAGGGGAAATTTTCACATGCAAATTTTCATGAATTTGTCCCATGAAAGCTGTTTCGCGGTTTTAGTTTTGCGATTCCGGGCTGAACAGCTGTATTCGCGTTTCTTTCAATGCTCCTATCCGTGATACGGTGGCTGGAATTAATGAAGAGCTAGGAGTTCTCAATCGCTAGCTAAGTAATATAATACTAAGCCCACATATATCTACTTGGCAGGCTATAGTTAGAGAGGAAAAACTGTGCAATAGTCCCCTGTGATAGGTACTCACTAGCAATGAAGAAGAACGATCAGAGAGTAGGTCACATTCCTAAAATGTATAGCTCAAAACCTATTCTTAAGTCCACAGCAGCGAAGAGTAAGTACTCCAGCAGTGGAAATGTCCATGTCTATGGTTGTGACCGGATGTCATTGTCCATTTCCGCGTGAATAGTCGCTAATGTATTGCTATTCGAATGTATTCGAGTCTAAAAGATTTGCGGTATAATCTTTGTGAAATAGGCCATTCACGAAAGTAGCGGAAATAAAACCTCACAAAAAATTCCCGCTATATACAGTATTTCTAAAATTTACAACTGGTAAGAAGGTGCTTCAAAGATTTTTATATAACCAGTAACAAGGTGTGTAAAGAAATTCAACAAGCCAGCTCAGTTACAGCAGGCTACTGAAGGTGACTCATGAAACTGCTGCAAGTGGGAACAGCAGCATGCCTTAATATGGTCAAGTCTGCTTCCTCCAATAGTGTAAGACTGGCACAAACAATGTCATAACAAACACACAACACGAATACACAAGAATCCCCTTCACTTTTCACTTTCAGGGTACACACATGCAAACACAGTCAACACACAGTACATACTGTAAAGGACAGATAATTCTAAACTAAAGTGGTACTTACGTGCAAGAAGACTAGGAACATATATAGACACATATATATTTATGGGAGACTACAATAAGGGACAATTAATGTGGCAGCATGCAGACACATGCAATGTAACTGTACCGGAACAATTATAAAAAAATAATAATTAATTAATAATTAATAATAATTAATAATTAATTAATGTGGCAGAAGATGCATGTAATGTTACAGTACCGGAACAACTTATCAGAAAAAAATACGCGAGACAGTTGATTCTGGTCCATACCCACTAGTCTGTGTTATCCGATATACTTTCGAAATTAATATTAAGTAGCATATAATTAGACCAATCGGATTACTATTATATTATACAGCATATGCAAATTTGAATGTAAACTACAGTAACTGTTACTGTACTGTAATATTTTACAAATCAGTGTGCAATGGAATACGGGCTAGAAGCATATGTTAAGGCTAGGTACCAAGGTCATGAAGTGTCCAAATTGCATGTTTAAGGCAAGTGTATTTTACATGTACGTGCAGCATGATTGCCCATGGATGCCCAACTCTTCTGTTCATGGGCTCTAAGATGGTATACTGCGGACTTCAAGAAAGCAAAGTACATTCAAAGTTGTATAATATCTAAGGGAAATTTTCAGCTCAAGTCCCCAGGAATGCTATAATCATTGTTCCTGCCTGCACTGCTAAGTTCACTTCTCGTATTAAAAGAGATACATTGGCTTTTACATTCCTTCTCAAGGAGCATCTCAGAGTCACCGGGTATTTGCCTAAACATTTTTTTCCCCAAAGACCCACAGAGAGATACAGAGAGATAGGCATACAACCAGGTGTGATACAGCTCAATATCGCTGTACAGCTAGTAGAGTCAATAGATAATGTATGCAAATTAATATATTATGTACATACACATAAAACTATACTGAAAATAGAATCATAATAGTGAATATACACTCACTGATAAGCAATTTTATACCAATCATACTACTGTTGATAGCATTGCGCGCGCATCATACAACAACCCCTAGCATGTGACACCGTAAACTGAAGGTAAAATTACTGAGTGTAAACTATCCACATTTTGAGGAAAGTAAGAGTGTCCGTGACTGCTTGAGGAGGACTACTGATAATTCTGTACTGAGTAGCACCCAAGAGCAAGTCAATGTGGACTATCCAATTCAGAATATCCATAATCGTAGCAACCATAGCCACAAATGGTGTCTTTGTGGAGGCTACTTCAGAATCTCACATATCTTGTGTACCAGGTGAGTGCAACAGGCCAATGGCTATAACAATACAGTAAGCACTCAGCTTTATACATACAGTGCAAAGCCAGCTATCCAAACACCTCAGGACCAGAGTGTGTTCAGGTAGCAAAAATGTCCCAATAAGTTATCACTTCCTGAAATTGATGATCGTAACCTCAATCGTGCACTACTGCTTACCAACAGGCAATAATCCACAGATTAAATTGATAAACTATAACAACAAAATTACATTGTTTATCTTTATGTCCATAAGAGAGGAGAGTGGGATCTTGAGGAGAATTGTGTTCAAAAGGGTGTTTGATTAGCTGCAGTTTTCAGATATTAACAGAAATGTTCTGATAAATGGAGTTTGGGTAACTGACTTTCTATTGTAATTTATTATTTCATAATTAAAACTCATGGTTCTACAAAAGATTCCATGACTACATCCTACACATAATGAAAGACTGGTCTGATCTACTGTACTGTAGATGGTGGTGAAAATTGCATAGAGGCCTGCAAACAAACATTGACAAACTTAACTCTATGCAACTTAAAAGCCAGTATACACAGTAATCAGGAATTGACGTACAAGTGCTCTGAAGATTCCACTGGTACGAGAAACGTAAAAGTAACTTCTACAAAAGATACAGCCTTTAGTCAATTGTGGGTATTCTTCAAGAATGGTACAATAACTGCGGGAATACAGGCAAGGTTGAATAACACCTGCAACTATAATGATTACTACTTTCCCAGTCTGCCCACACTGTGTGCATCAGCAGGACCCCCTGCCAACACTGTAACTGTAACACCACATGGCAGTGAAATAGTGGATCAAGGAAATGAAGGTACCGTTACATTTCACGCCACACTCCGCACAACAACTATTGTTGCAACATCAATACAGTGCAGTTCTAGTTAAACTCTGCTGTAGGCCAGGGACTCATCTGGAGTAAAATGTTTCCATGGGACGAACCATTACACTACTTTAACTATCGTTTACATGCTAAATTATCTGAAGCTTGATATACTTTGTCAGTGTTTGCAGTTAGGCTGTGTATCTACCATGTATGCATCATACTGTACCATGATCTTGTTCTTACAATCACATATGGTACGGAATTCACTCATAAGAAAGGGCCACATACACTAGTCTGTTCTTTGATTGGAGGAGGGGTAGATAGAGGACCTACTAACTGAGGGTGGGAACAATACTGAGCATATCATTACAAGGATAAACCGTGCATACAAGTAGTGAGACAAATGTGCATCTGATCATATGTTATGTACATGTGCTTGTTTTGACAACTTCTGAAATGGCATATACGTACACAGTACAAAGTATGAGTGTAATGTTGCCTTTCTCTTCTAATAGCTACTATAGCATCCAGCACAATCCTCTCCCTGGTGATTGTTGCTGAGGGAGTGGTGGTGATAGTTTTAGCCATAGCACTGTACAGGGTCAAGAGGACCCTGCGAACATTCAAGACCCGGCAGATTCTAGCTGACAATGGACATGTACAATGCACACGCGAAGGTGAGAGCACATTGCATAGAATAAGGTACACTAACAGCACTTTCACAGATAACACTGAAAAATAAGCCACACACACACAAACACGTGCATGCGTGCACACACACACACACACACACACACACACACACACACACACACACACACACACACGCACACACACAAGCACAATACACGCACACACACACACATGCACAACACACGCACACACACACACACACACACACACACACACACACACACACACACACACACACACACATGCACAACACACGCACACACACACACACACACACACACACACACACACACACACACACACACACACAGTCGCACTGTGAAAAAAAACAAATACTCATTCAATGATCATATTAATATTGCTTAGGCATACATAATGATGAGCATTCATGTGCCTTAGAAACAGTTACAAGATCACAAAATGAAAATGCCAATGGTAACCTCACCAATGAGGACCCACCACCGGTCAATGAAGACACACTGAGAAAAATGACACAAAGCAGCCAAAGGAGGTATCTCATACTGGAGCACAGGGCACTGAGGAGGTCTTTATCACAGAATGATCCGGTAATAAATTGAGAATGTACAGTATTACTCATTAAAATGTATATGCACAGTATATTTCAACCATCTTTCATGGCCTCAAAAGCTCATGCAATGGATAGTTAGAAAAGTATACACTTTCCTCTCCCTCCTCAAACAATAGTGCACGTATCATTGACAGAAATCTGAAACATGTGGATGGAGTTGCTTTCACCGGTTTGCTGTGACATCACCCTGCTAAACATGCATGCCCAAATATTGTGCACCAACATGCACACCCACTAATAACCAAACTCACCCTCAACCACTATTTGCCTCCAGATACCACATGTGTAGGATTGCTCTCGGGATAATGTGTTGGATATATAGAGGTATTAGCAGGGAATAGGAGGGTAGGCAACACATGGTGGCATCTAAGGCTCTTCTTGACCACTTTAGAAGGTGTACATTTTGCTCATTCAGACCACTTAATATCTACACAAAGTACCATTTCTAGTGTCTTGCAATGATTCAGAATCCATTTTGAGTCAACTAACACATACTTTTGTCTCCTCAGTATATGCACTGCAAAGTACAAAACTTTTACCAACATATACATGACTATGGCAGGTTTTCCGATCCCGAGTATATGCACAATACCCACACACATTGTGACAAAACAGATATACTGTATGTAGGGATGTGTGATATTAACGAACACTTACAACTATTCAGGTACAACGCTACAGTCAAAGAGTACTGCCAACACCTTATGAAGAAATACCACAGTACACTTTTGGATCCCCTCTCTCAGCCACTAACCCACTTGCGATGATAGGAATAGATGAAAACCCATATCAGGAATTAAGCTCAGAGGATGTAGATCAAGGAACATGTCAACCAGTTTCAGGCAATACAGTGCACACAGAAGAAGCTTTACAACATAGGGAGGAGTCCACACAAGACCCAACAGGCGATTTTCAACAGCTACAATCTTCTACTGTGGAAGACATAGGGAAGCCTACACAGGAAGTTCTCTACCAAACAGTGGCATCAATCCGAGACATGGAGGAATCTCCCACTCCATTGCAGGAGAATTTCTATCACGTTCTAGAACCAGACGACTTGATGCACCAACGTAGCACCCCTCAGCATGAAAACCCCTACCACATACTAGAGCCCGACAGCCCACAGCATGACCACCACTACCACGTTCTAGAACCTGATAGCAGTCCACAAAACAATCACTACAGCATGTTGGAACCTGATGAAAGTCCACTACAAGAAAATCCACCTGCAATTGACACTGACAACATCCCACAACAAGACAGACCCCATAGTGCACCAGTAGATGTCATATCACCACAGCCGGACAGCCCACCTCAAGTACAGCCTACATGCACAGCAGAGCATATGCTATCCACTAGCCACCCGCAAGATAAACAAGAAACAGCATCTCATACTAAGTGTGTTGCTGAAATGGCACAGAGAGAATCATTATCAGACAGCAAATCTGACACATTGCCACCCACTACAGGAGCTGTTTTGGAGGCTGCAATGGATGGAACCACACCAACTGCAGACTTTAGTAAAGTCACACAAGATGTACACTATTTGACAAGGCAAAACGATAATGACAACTCCAAGAAACTATCACATGATGGGGACGACACAGCATGCACAAATGTGTCAATTTCTCATCCAAAACAAGAAGAAACCTCCATCCCCTCCACCTCAACCCTTGAAACCAAAGGTGCTACTACAGTTACATGTACCGCAGATTCAGGCGTACAATCAGCACAAAATGGCTGCCATAGCAGTTCTAACTTAATCGTGTCTGATACAGGCAATGATAGAACTATAGTAACACCAGTAAGTCCGAAAGACACTAAATAACAAAGTTTGCAACATGAGAGAGTTTAAGTAAAAGTATGATTATTTTTTTCATGATTGGTAAAATTAAAAATAAATCTTTAGAGCTATGGTGAGAGTTTAAGTAAAAGTATGATTATTTTTTTCATGATTGGTGAAATTAAAAATAAATCTTTAGAGCTATGGTATAAATTAAAATTTCTGTATAGACATTGCTGTTCTTGTGGCAACATAATTTCATAATGTTTCCATTTGTAAAACCATGTTCAGCTAGAAATGTACGCATGCCAAGCACAAAAAACCTACAGCGCATACAAACGACACACAATACATAGTATGCATACCCATCTTATAGACACACACACACACACACACACACACACACACACACACACACACACACATACACACACACACACACACACACACACACACACACACGCACACACACACACACACACACACACACACATGTATACACACACACACACATGTATACACACACACACATACACACACACACACACACACACACACACACACACACACGTACACACACACACACACACACACACACACACACACACACACACACACACACACAGGGACATATTGACACCCACCCACATGCAGGGTACGCTTGGTATCCACATACAGCAACACTGATGCATGCACATTGAAAATGAGAGACTGGTATGAGCAACAACAAGTTCACTGTTATGCATTATGCAAGAATCACTTTCAATTACTATAAAATTTCACTTTTAATTCGAATTCAATGAATTTAGTCAAGTTGTACACTCGGAAATTTTCGTATTAGAGCGATGGCCTTCAACATGGTTACTATAGCAGCAATGATGGATTCAATATCACCATTATAAAATAACTGGACACGCAGTGCTAACTAATTCACAACAGACACCACCAAGCAAAACAACAGACACCACCAAGCAAAACATTAGTGAGACATTCAGAAATGCACCTGTTTGTGTACCCTATATAAGAATAGCCACTACATGAGGATTGCACATTGAATTAGTTCACAAGAAAAGTACTGTTGAAAACAGTGTACATAAGAGCAACAGGCAACAAAGATCCTCATGATCAGCCAAAGCTACATGAATGTCCACCCAACAATGGAGCATGGTCAAAGTGGAATCACCAAACTGAGGACAGTTGCAGCAGTGATCTTGTTAATATATTCCATCCTTCCAGAGATTGAAAGTCATCATACACTACCAGGTACAGCACTACGTTTTACTGTGAGACACAGGATACATGCACTACATTTGACAGTACATTGCTCATTCACCACAGAATTCACACTAACAATAATAATTACATGCATGTCCTTCACAAACTTTAACAGTTCTCAACTGTGATACTATACAAGAAAACGGAACAGAAACACACAAGAATTCAAACAGCACACAAGCATTTCTCAATGTTCAGAATTGGCTAAAAAGTAACCTTTTAAAAACAGAACAATTTACAACGTCTCACATAACAGAAATTTATGAATGCTGTAAAAATGTCACAAACATGGAGATCCCAGCAATATTGAGACTAATGTATCATGCAAATACAACACTGAATGGAATGGAGATTGTCATTGGCGGAACTTTGACAATCAGACCACCACCAGCTGTCCAAGTTAGAGAGAGTTGCAACAAAAGTTGGGCTGAGAACATCATGAGTACTTCAGAGGTACCAGAAGAAAGTACTTGTAGAACGCAACACCAGACGACTTCAGCAGAATCTGTTCAACCAGGTACCCATTTTGAGCCATCATAAATTACAACTGGCATGCATGATTAGATTGGGCTTTTTGAGCTAACATACACGAAGTAGATATACCATACATGTAGCCTGGGTACATATGTAGTTACTCTGAAAGCACACATTTTACATTACAGCGGGGGGGGGGGGGGGGTGGGGTTGCGACTTACTAGTATTTGTGGAGGTCACTTGAGCTCATGCAACATACGTGCAGCACTATATGAAGTACTGTGTATATTACAACAAATACTCTTCATGTACGGACACATACATTTATATACAGTAAACACATGCAGACTAGAATATCCGTATATGTATAAGTACAGCAAAATATACTGCCCTTTCCAGCCACTGTAGGGACCACCACGACTCTATCACTGGTGATTATTGCAGAGGGACTGATAGTGGCAGTGCTTGCAATAGCATTATACAGAGCTCAAAGGAGGACTGGAAAGAGCAAAATACTACAGCAGATGCCCACTGACGATGGCAACATACAGTACACATGCAAAGGTAGGTAGGTATACGCCATTACGTCCTATCTAGAAATATAAATAAATGTACAATTTGACAGAAAATTCTAATGCGTACATACAGCAGGTTACAAGACCAGCAGATCAGTCATAGATCTCTACAGACTGTGTATACTATATGAACAATGTTCATTATGTTGCACTTTCAGGAGCTGCTGCTGTAAAATCTGAAGAAAACACTGAAAATAAAGACGATGGTGACATCCCTCCACTCAGCAGGGGGGTGACTGGAAGTGGTCGAAAGCCCAGAGGTCTTACACTGGCTACAAGCCAATCTGTAGCAGACCACAAACAGGTAGGGAACACAATAAGGCAGAACTTTAGTACTACATGTGCAGAAATATTCACTTCTTCACTTAAATTCACAACAGCCAACACTACCATAGGCAACCACACACACAGTGAGGAATACGTTTCATAGTTGATTCAGTTCTACATTACAACAGTACATATATCTATACCTTTACATAATATGTACTGTATTCCAAACACAATGGTTCAGAGAATTTACTGATAATCTGTCATTATGACTATAGAATTGCTTGAAAGTATAAAATTTTGAGATATTCTTGAGAATAGTATATTTAAATATTCTTGAAAATACAAATATTAGCCATGGAAAAAAATGAGCTTGTATGATCAGTACACATGCCTTCCGCAGGCACCACCTTACAGTCAAAGAGTACTCCCAACACCTTACGAAGAAGTGATGCAACACACCCTAGGGTCCCCCCTATCAATCACCAACCCTCTCACTATCATGACAGAAACAGAGGAAAATCCCTACCAGGAATTGGACTTGGAAGACGTAGACAAAGGAAGACAACATCGAGGTGCATCGCGTATATCAACACCCACAGTTGGTACTTCTCTGGCAGAAGACAGGAATGGAGAAATTCACAGCCTACGAGATGGAGGGAAGCCAATACAGGGCCAGGTCTACCAAAGAGTGGAGTCCATAAGAGAAATGGAGCAAACAGACACACCCCTGCACGAGAGTCACTATCATGTGCTGGAAATAGGTGAAACAACGCCCCATGAACGCAATTCTCCTTCGCTGAATACAGATGATACACCCCTGCATGAGGGTCACTATCATGTGCTGGAAATAGGTGAAACAACGCCACATGAAAGCGATCCTCCTTTGCTGAATACAGATGACACACCACAGCATGACTCCAACTACCAGAAGCTAACAGTGAGTACCAACGCACAACAGAAACATCACTACCATGTTCTTGACATACTGGAGACTCAACAACTGGAAAATCCTTACCACGTACTTGAAGTAGACAGCACCCCAAAAAGGGGAAACCCCTACCACATACAGGAAGAATATGACACTCCACAAAGGGACAACCCCTACCACACACTTGAAGCAGATAATATCACCTCAGAACAGGAAAGCTCCCATCACATGCAGGAAGCAGATGACTTTCAAAAAGGGGAAAACCCATACCACATCCTGGATCCTGATGACACTCAAGAACATGAAAATCACTACCACACATTAGAAGTTGAGGGCACTTTACATCAGGACTATACCCTGGCTGTACATTCACCACGTGTGACTCCTTGTGGAGAGAATTCACACTGTTAGCTACAAGTAGTAGGCATCCATGGATTGCTAAGCGATGGGTTAAACAGCTAAACTTTCAAAATTCCAAAGTGAAACAACCTGTCAGCGCAATGTCATGCTTTACAATAGCTATGTACTGTATGTGACTTCAGTGGACAAAATAGTGTTATAAGTATTGCTCTGATATAACTTATAATATTATGAGCACACATGCATGTTGAATCACTGCAAATAAGTAATCATTGCTGCATGTACTAACTCCTACACTGTGGTACTGTTCAAGGAACAACAATTACAAGTCATTGTCATCTGTAATTGAGCCATTAATCTCGGTTATTGTGGATCCATGTTGATATACGTCATGTATGTAGTGTGACATATTTCATCAATTCACATGTACGTATACAGCTAAACTGCTATCATGCACAGTCAATCAAAACTACCTATATTGGAGAGTTCACTGCTGATCCAGGTCAACAAACAACATGCACTCATAATGAAAATCATAGACTACAGGAACATCAAATACAAGTAACATGGGGGTCTCACATGGTAAGAATGGTTTCCCAGGATGCATAAGGGTATATAACTTTCTCAATTAAGGGTTGTAATTAGGCACTTTGATGGATTTATGGAAGAACGCCAAATAAAAAAATCGTCAATATCATAATCAATGCAGAATCTTTGTTCTTGCATATATTTTCCGCATACTCTTCTCAGCTGGCAGAGCAACAGTCTTGCATGCTACAATTTTCGGACAAAACCCCTCAGAAATCACCAAGAATAACAATAATTTACAGCATTTATGTTAAATTCCTTAAATCTATTTTCACCAATACGTACTGTCTGGAAACAGAATTGCCATATATAATGCTCACCAAAATTTTCCGTTATACAGTATATCGTACTAATTCCGTGCAATACTATCAAATGTACTGTACGTACTCTCCAGCTCTCCTGCATGGCCAATATCATGCACATTGTCTATTCCGAATTTTTACATTTTAGCACACAACATATCGATATCAGCAAAGGATACAGGGTTTTCAAACATTCAATGTTTCTCAGAAAATGAACAATTGCAAAGGTGAAATGTACTGTAACATAACACAGAGTCAACAACGTACTTTTCCATTCACCACTTCCTAACACACCTCATTGAAACATGCCAACCAGTACCTTCAAACCATTTCCCACTCCCAGCAGACAATGGAGTTACTAGGACTCGCATTCACACGTGTCAGATGTTTCCACACAACACAAAAAGCTATAACATTGTAGTAGGAAATTAGTGTGGACACACACACAAAGACTACATGTGTGTCATGCATACATTATGTATGCTGTATATTATATATCCTATTATACATAATCCCTGTACTATTGACAGTTAATGTAAAAGTCGAGCACAAGTATTATGCAGAGTACTGTAGGGTATAATGAGAGAGAGGTAGTCATACAAGATATAGACGTTGTTGAGAAGTTGACCTTTATACGATCACATGGGCAACAAGTTACAGTTGAAGAACTGGTGATAGATAGACGATAACAGCAACTACAGGAAAAATGACTCCAGACAGGGTGGTTTCTTCAGCATTGCTAGCAGGACTCGTACTGACAATTTTCCTATACTTCCTGGGAAGAGCAGGTGTGATTTGACAGCTACATGTGACTGCACACTTACACAGCTCACTAAAAACACCTCCTTACACACACCATAACCTCAGACCTATCACAATAACTACCATCCTGGAATAGACAGCTATCTGTGTAAAATAGCCAGCCATCTTGCCCACAAACCAAAAGCAAACAAAGATATGTACCAGATTATACGACTATAAGTAATTGACAACGCAAATCAGTCTCCTAAAGTAACATGCATCTGTTCTAAGCCCATCTAAAACACATCAATATACATATAATATGCTATAACATGCAAATGTTCTGCTAGTGCTGTTGATCATCTCCATGTGATGTGGTATGCTTACAGATGCACTACCAGAGTGCAAGAAATGGCCGTCCAGTGCTCTGTACTTGGCCACTGACAGCATATTCAAATGTACTGGAAACATAACTGCTGTAAAATTGTGCAGAAAGGAAGGATGGTGGCTAACCGTTAGGACGTGGATAGATGACGGTAAAGGTCTCATTTCTGATTTACAATCGTCAGAAACAATCATAAGTTCAAAGAACAAGTTTAACAAATTGTCAAAAGAGATGGAATTCAAAGCTGGACAGAAATTTGGATTTAATATTTATGACCTTGTAAGCAGCCACTCTCTATATAGCACAAGGTGAGCACACAGGAAGGAAAAATTATTGTAAAAGAACAATACATGACCATAAGCCCATACAGTGAAACCTCTTTCATCTGACACTCAATGGGACTTGAAAAAAGTGTGGGATTAGGAAGTTTTGTCAGATTACAGAGTGACACTAACCATTAATATGGTGACTGTACCTCATAAGATGGTACATAAGCTTAGAGGGAATGTTGGGTCATAGAGGTGTTGGATTACAGACGTTTTACTGCATCACAAGCACTTCCACGTACACAAGTGTTCAAAGTATTAATTCAAATCACGTACACAAAAACTATCTGTAGATGCAAGATACCCTTCAGAATGACAGAATCAGACAACGATCAGTGCAAGAAAGTGGAAATTGTATTCAAAGTATCACAAAGTAAGTTAAGCATGCTACTAAATTTAATATTCAATTCATTATATCAATCAATCAAACAGATGAATGCAACCACATGTATACTATTACAGTCCTGATCTTAAATGTCACATAGTAACCCAAAGCAATTATATCAAAAGTAATGTTAAATGAACAACGATGTACCATAACAACAGTACACATACACATAGGACAGAATAATCACAGATGCATACACACACAATGTACATGTACGAACCAGCTCACCACAAGCTATGCTGTGACGAACATGCCTTCAACTGTTCAGATTGCTACAAGAAACTGCAGCAAGTAGTGAAGACAAACTCAAGTCAGGTGGTATCTCCAAAGCCATCAGGTACAGCAGTTTTACAAATTAAGGACATGAAGTTAGCTACATGCAATAACACAGCATCTACATGCACGGATCATGACTGTACTGTATACACACATACTACATAACAGTAAATACCAATTGCTAATGAAACGTGACATATATATGCACAAAACAATGGGCATAAAAAATATACGTCATTTCGAAGTGTACACTGCAATGTAGACAACTCTGCAAAAAAGCTCACACAGTGTGACAGTGTACACTTCAAAGCAGTCCATTATTGATCAGAATATCATACCCCTTCCCCCCAGCTACCAGATATATACCTCTACATAAATCCCCAAAGCCACTCGCCCCTCCTGTGTTTACGCACTCAAACAGACATTGCACCAAAAGTGCACAAACCTACTTCTACGCCTTCATCGTTGCTGCTGCCTTTGTTGCCATCCTGATTGCTGTTCTGATTCTGATGAGCACATGTGCACTCTGCTATGGCGTGAGGAGATCACACTCTACACTCGACAAAGAAGAACTCCACCACGAGAGCCCCGCACACAGCAGAACAGAGAGACCAGGACCAGTCAAACCAGCACCATACGGAACATACGAAATGTATTCATCTGCGGAACAACCAAGAGTGAGACACATAATGTAACAATGCATGCATTTCAAGGATTTTAAGCACACTGAAAAGTACATGGTATTAGTAACTGAAGCTAGACTGGTCATGCAAGAGGGTCTATATAATAATGAAGATTACGTATTATCGCAATTTGAAAATTTGCACCAGACACTACGAACGTCACACACACATGCATACCATTACTTAGGACTTGTGCCTACACAGTTCCTCAATAGATTTTACAAATTACATACACACATGTACTGTATGTGAGGTGAATCAAAGACAACTTCATAGCACCAACAACTATTTTATCCTCTCATCAGGCAAAGACAGGAAATGTTTCGTACACAGAGGTTCAGCATGGAGACATACCAGTGAGTTTATACAAAACAAAAACACTACAAACTACACACACATACAGTACATACACATATGCGTCCGTGCATGCATGCACATACGCATACATGCACGTGCGCACGCGCACACACACACACACACACACACACACACACACACACACACACACACACACACACACACACACACAAGAAATAAGTGCATCATAGTGAATTAACATATATTTTAGACTAGGGTGTACATATGTACATACAATAATATTATATGTATTGACACTCCTTTAAACATTATGACTCAATACATTGTCATGCTTTGTTGATCATGCACCATATACTTGTGATAGTTTCAAATATGTTCCAACAAGAAATGCATTGGTGCATGCGCAGCATACACGCAGATATGAAAAGAAAATCAGAATCCAGCACAATAGTAGCACATTCAACGTACTGAATGAACAAGGGATTCAAAGGGCACAACGCATGTATGTGTGTACGTATACAGGGAATCTCAATATACTGAACCCCGGGGGACACTGAAAATTCTCCTCTGTATCAGAAATTCACTATAACCAGAAATATTCATAGTAGAACATTCACAGGGTCACATTAAACTATCCACTTGATGCAGAAATCAATTCACTGTAAGTGTGTTCTTCATAATGAGTTTCCACTGAATGCAAAGTACATATACATGTACATCTACTTATACTCCACATAGTCACACTACAAGACAGCATCACCAGGTGAAGATCTGTATGAGACAATGCAGCACTCACCCCTATACCCGAAACTGGAGCGTACATCAGTGGAGCTCCAGGGAAGGCTGGGGAGTGAGCTGTACTGCGAGATGTACAAAGGGAAGGTGGACCTTGGGGAGCAAGGGCCTATAACTGCTACGGTGAAAGTGGTCAAAGCCCAGGGGAAGGGGATTGGGAAACACCGCACAATGCAAGAGGCGGCCATCTTGGCTAAGTTTGACCATCCCAATGTTGTGAAGCTCTTTGGTGTCATCACCAGTGGAAAACCAGTGAGCATAATACTATATATGCAATACACAGTTCACACATTGCTTTAGCCATTACATATAAGAAAACACCCACCACTAACCAACACTCATAACATTACCTTATTTTGACATGAAAATTGAACAAAGTGAACAATATTCATTATTTGTACCTCTATTTCAGCTAATGGTTGTGACTGAATATCTGCCCAATGGACCATTGAAAGTGTACTTGGGCAAATTAAAAACAAGGTACAATTTCAATGCAGCTTGTGACACAGAGACCTCTCTACAGTATTACTGAGTACACATAGTATGCTATATTCATCATACATTTATGAGTTTACTCACTTTTAGGTGAGAATAGACACACACTGTGGAAATATATGCAAATCATTGTAAACAGTAAACATACACCCAACGAATTGCTGCCACATGCGTGAATGTACACTGATCCTATTCAGATGTACACAGCATAATACATTTAACGAGTCCCTCCTTCACATGGATGCAGTGCTGGTGAGGATCAACAACTGGAAGTACTCCTGCTCAAGTTTTGCCAGCAAATAGCAGAAGGAATGAGTTACCTTTCTTCCAGGGATTTCGTCCACAAAGAGCTATGTGCTAGGAATGTTCACCTTGATGAAGACCTAAACTGCAAGGTGCAGGACAAACACACACATTGTATATTGTACCACTATAACCTCAAAAGCAATTCTGCCCACATGCGTACATTCAGCATACGCTGATAGTTGTGGAAATAGACTATTAATAATTCAACAACTTAATTGGCATCAACAATTAAAGTTGCAAATAGAGGGGAAAATTTTCATGCCTCAAAACACACGTGCCATGAACAATATGGCCAAAAAATGCAGCGTAAACCATTTCCAAAGACTTACTAAAATAATATCCAACTACACATTAGTAGTAACATTCTGTAAACACTGATGTGCTTACTACTCTGAGATGATAATCATCCTGAATGGTATTTGTCTATATTTTCTACATTAATTCAACAGGTGTGTTCAACTGGAAATAGTAGACCCATAATTCCTCAATGTAAAAACCAAATACAAGATAAGAAGCAATAAGCTGGGTATGTAGATCAGTGACTAAACGACTAACAATTAAATAAATGCCTCAGCAAGCATCAACTCAAAGTATAGCCTCATGTTTCAAACCCAATCTTGCTCGGCCATTTTCAAAGATTGACGTTACTCGGACAACATCACAGAAAAAATGGGGGAAAGGGTCATCAATGTCACACTGCTCAAAATGCACAACTATTTCGCTACGCTAAAAATGCATGTACAGTATGAATTTTATAGGAAATACTAGTCCCTGTTTACATAACTTGTGATTTAACAGTTCACCCCAATCTACAGATAACTGGCTTCAAGGACACAGATTCTGAAGCAAGCT
>CAUJGJ010000185.1:4406774-4411774 GCA_963170055.1 Halisarca cf. caerulea | reverse complement strand
AATTCAAATTTCGTGAAATCAATTAAACACAAACAGCTGCCACCCACTCCAATGAGACAGGGAACGCCGGATGGGGTGTGAGGTTGATCTGTAGGAATGTATGCACTGAATGGTTTCTGCCAGCACATGTGTAATCCCCTACAGTGGAGGATCTGGGGGGGGGGATCCCAGGGTGCCATAGAACCCCCTTTCAACCCAAGACAACCTACACCTCCTGTGCAATGCTTCAGCTAGTTAGCTGTGGAAATAATATAATTTGCACCCATGTGTTTGTATACTGTACTTATAAGAATAAGTTATATTGTATCTATAACAGTTCCTCAAAGTCTTCAAGTTACAGCTCAGAAAAATGACCAAAACTGTTCGTTTTCTTTTCCTCCGCTAACCAGAGTTGTTGTTTGCACACACGGTGGCCATTTTCTCCTATAATTGCAGAATCATATCATGGGTTGAGATATTATATATACATAATATACATATATATATATATATATATATATATATATATATATATATATATATATATATATATATATATATATATATATATATATATATATATGGAGGGGTGGGACTTCCTCCTGTCCTACACCTCTTATATCCCCTTTTCCCATTTTCTAGATTGGCCACTGCCCTATACTGATCAGGTGATAAGAGCTGCATAGCTGCTGTGTGTGCATGTAGTACACTGAACCTCTATAATAAGGGCATTACTGGGACCACAGTAAGCTGTCCTGTACAGTGGAACCTCTATAATAAGGACACCATTGCGACCACAGTAAGCTGTCCTTTACAGTGGAACCTCTATAATAAGGACACCATTGGGACCACAGTAAGCTGTCCTGTTTATGAAGGTGTCCTATTTTCAGTGGGTTTTATATGCACTGTACAGTACATACGTGAATGCAAAGGATGTCGATGGGGCACAGCAATGGTGCCCTGTTAAAGGAGGTGGCTACATTTTGGAAGGGTGTCCTCTAATAGAGGGTTCACTGTATTAGGCTAGTTACAATCAAATGGTGGTGAGTGCACAATAAACCACAGTATCCCCATCATGTATAATCACCCTTTGTGAATACAAGAATGTTAATTCTGAATGAAAAGTACATAATTTTATGAATCACCGCAATTCATAAAAGGACTGTGTACATGACTATACACACACACACACACACACACACACACACACACACACACACACACACACACACACACACACACACACAAGTTGGCATTGGTGTGTGCACATGTACTTCATCATTGTACACTTAAGAATCAATTATCTCCTTCAAAACATTCTCACTGGGAAGGTGCCAGATGTCCAAGAAAACAAAGACGTTTCCCACAATTGCATGTTTGCCTCACTCACACCTGCAGTTTCGGATTCACATGACACACTGTCTGCTGTGGCTAGCTAACACAGTTTCACCCACTAGGAACCCATATAAGTACATTTCAAACACAGGCATGCACATCACTATACTGCGCACCATACAATATTCACATACACCCTGGGAAGCCATACATGGTGTCCTCTAAGACTGGGAATATAATTTGTCCAAACAGAGGTCAAGGTCAACACAGAAATGTGGCTGGATTTGATTAGCTATATAAACCAATGAGAGTGATCGAATGCCAGCTACAGACGGAACTACTGTGGAACTGCCATAATTAAAGCTGGACCCAAGCAGGCTCTGCAGACACAGGTATTGGCACATCCGAGGGACTACACACACACGTACTTTTCTCCTGAGACAACAAGATTTGCTGATGGCTACTGGTATACCAACGTGGGCTACACTGTGCATGATTCTGATAACAGTAGGGACAAGTGTCAGAGCAGGTAAGCATGATCTCAGCCCTGCAACAGTCCAAGTACATATACACTGTCATTGATATGGGAATTTTTATTATTACTATCAATTTCTATTGAACCCTCTAAGCAATAAGCTGGAGTCAATGGGGAATCACAACAAAAACACTTCGTTTGCTACATTGAGAACCTGTGAAAACCCACCCCCATAGTTCAAACCTTGATGTACAACACACATACTATACATACATATATATATATATATATATATTGTGTGTGTGTGTGTGTGTGTACGTATATGTGTAAGTGTGCAGATCAATGAAACATATTAGCAAATGCTGCGTGAGCACACATGAAAGGTGTATCTGTTGTCAAACTGCTGTACGCTCTTGCCAGTGTCTACACTAACTACACTACATAGACACTCACAATGTCACTACGTACATAGAATCTAAAAGATGTCAAACTTGGCCAAAGAAGCGGATATACCTCAACACCATGGCTAAATTTAACTGCAGTGGTGCCATCACACACTACAAGCTGTGCCACAACACGCCCCGACCACAGAATGGAAGTGTAACATTGATACTTCACATGTGGGATTTACTGATGCCAGACTTGGTGCACACAAGAGGCAGTGGTGTGGTGAAGGGAATTACAGTACTCAATGCCACCACTCATGATAGCATGAGTCAACTTGAGACACAGGGGAACTACAGCAAAGGGGACTACCTTGGGTACGAGTTGGTGTACCACACTCATCTTAACATCAGCAATGGAAGGTATGTATGTGCTTGAATCAACAAATACAAAGCTGATGGCATGTCACACACAAGAACAGCACAAAGTACAGCATGGCTATCAAGCTAGCAAAGAAACATGCATACAAGAATGATTCCTTATAAGGGCTAGTTTGCTGGTCTTGTGCATATTATATTATATAAATACGTATACAGCTGAACCTCTCTATAGCAAACCCTGGATACAATGAACGTTAACTCCCTGATATAACAAACATAGACCTAAGAATGTACACCTATTTACTCTATTGTAAATATACTCTGATGTAGTGAGCACCCCGATGTAGTGAGCACCCTGATGTAGTGAACATCCTGATGTAGTGAACACCCTGATGTAGAGAACCTTTTCATTGGCCATCTATATGGTGGCCCTGAGGTGGTTCATTATTGAGAGGTTTGACCGTGTATACAGCTAGTATCAGGGTTGTATCAAGGATGAAATGTTGGGGTAGATATTATTAAAGAAATGGTTCCCATAGAATCCAACTACTGTATTTACAATTTATCCAGAACTTGCACAATTCCCTTTGTTTGGTCTTTGAGTTGGATGTGCATGTTGTATGAGGGTGCATAATGTGGAGATGATGTGGGAAGCAGGAGACTTCATGTAGGTGGTCTCCTCTACACCCCAAACATCAACAAGGTCTATAATCAATCGCATCTCGCACTCCCTTCATGCAAGGAGCCATACACAGACTATTGCATGCAGTATAGCCAGCATTCCACTAATAGATAAACTCTAAGTATAAAGTACATTCAATTTGACTATACTGTACATCCGTATGTCATCTTCAGGTGCAGCATAGGATTCCAGGTTACTAATGAGAGTACTCACGTATGCGACACACAGACGTCACCGTATGTGGTGGTCAGGGCTACTAGTGGTGAGCAGCAGACATTCAAATCATTACATGAGTACTATGTAAGCAGATGAATATATGCACCCATACATCTGTGCATGTATGTACATGGGTAAACACTCACACATGCACACATGGACATATTAAAAGTAAAGACATGCGCATGTGCGTGTAAATACACATATGTGTGCACAAACACACTATACACAATTTGACATGAACACATCAAGCATGTACGCACATGCACGCACACACACACGTACACACACACACACACACACACACACATACACACACACACACACACACACACACACACACACACACACACACACACACAATGCACCATTAGTTTCTCCTAACAATCTTCCTACTCAAATTTCACGCTCTTTACACTTTTTTTAACAAAAATACATTTCAGATTGTTACAAATCAACTGCTGAAAATCCAAAAGGGAATGTGACAAAGGTTGGAACTGGAAAGATGACAGAGATTGAAACTGGAAATATGACAGAGATTGGAACTAGGAATATGACAGAATTTGAAGATTGGAATACGACAGAATTTGAAGATTGGAATACAACATATTATTCAATTGAAAATGTGACAACGAGCACAACTGAGAGTACATGTGTAGACACACCCACTGAAAACACCAGATTCCAGCTCATTCTAGTGATTACCATAGCAGTAGCAGTGCAGATATTGGAGATTGCCATATTTGTGGTCACTATCATCATGTGCTACATACGAGTCAAGAGAGGAGGAAGGAAGACAGTTTCAACAGGTATATGGTACTACATACTTCATGTGTACACACACTCAGTGCACATAGAATGCAAACCTGATACCAGTACAAAAGTTACAGCAACTGCTCTAGCTACTCAGATTCCACTTGTAACAAACACCAACCATTCCTCCACATGGGCCACAGCCTCCAGGTGCCGGGAAGCAAGCCAGAGGCAAAACAGTACAGCATACATACCTCTCATACACAGCATACCATAGGGTAGCCATGCACCTGCATGCACATATGTCATTGCACTAATGTGTACCATATAGAGGAGCCCGTGCATATGTCCATATACATGATGAAGCAAAAACTCACAGACACAACAATCCTAATGCTAACAGAATTCCGTCTCAGTGGTCTCCTATAGGAACTACAGCCGCACCGCACCTCACAGGGTGTATACATAATTCCTGTATGACAATATAAGTGAACTATTGTACGTATGTAGTACATAATGTACATACATATAATACATGTATGTGTGCACTAAATGTACTCAATGTATTAATTCTACTAAACATTTGACTTAGCACTCGTTTTGGTACAATCCACAGTTCAAACGTTGGGATGGTCTGTTGAAAACCCACACGCACTTAACACAAATCACACTCCAAATGGGGACATGAGCGAACACATCTACGAGACCAGCGAACAGCACAGCACCAGAGAAAAGTCAGCTGAGGCAGACTGTAAACAACACTACAGCTTTGAGCAAAGCTATTCACCAGTGGCCA
>CAUJGJ010000185.1:4394274-4401774 GCA_963170055.1 Halisarca cf. caerulea | reverse complement strand
TCTTGAAGAGGACTATTACTACAAACCAAAAGGAGGACGTATACCAGTCAAGTGGACAGCTCCAGAGGCCATTTTGTACAGGAAATACAGTACTAAAAGTGATGTGTGGAGCTATGGAATGGTCATGTATGAGATATGGTCACTTGGACACAAACCATTCGAAGAGTTCACCATTGAAGAGGTAAAAATGAAGTACATGACATAATCAGTACAGAATGCATTAAAGATAATATATAATTTAACAGGATTCATTGTGGGGCAACTGGAGGACGTCTCCCCCATGTTGAAACTGTACTGCACAACATATACTTGTGTGAATACACAGTCCCCCCCACACAAAGCCCCCTCCCACACACAGACCCCACACACAGACCCCACACACAGACCCCCCACACACAGCTCCCACACACAGACCCCACACACAGCCCCCCCACACACAGACCCCCCAAACACACAGCCCCCCACACACAACCCCCCACACACAGTCCCCCCCCACACACAACCACCCCACACACAGCCCCTCCTCACACACAGCCCCCCACACACAGACCCCACACACAGCCCCCCCACACACAGCCCCCCCACACACACAGCCCCCCACACACAACCCCCCACACACAGTCCCCCTCACACACAACCCCCTCCCACACACACAGCCCCTCCTCACACACAGCCCCCCACACACAACCCCCACAAACAGCCCCCTCCCACACAACCCCCCACACAAAGCTCCCCACACACACCTTTTTTCATAAGAATACCTTTTATCCTTCCTTGCTTGCATGGGGCAGTTTCCAACTGGAGGCTTCAAGACATGGTCAGTGGTTTAGATCTACCTGTCTCCCATGTGTTCTACACATAACATGCACACAATACTGCAAACATGAATGAGTCATACGTAGGTAGAGCACTTGTCCAGTGTCCTTGACCACCCCTTGGAATAAGTGGGAAACACACTTAAAAATTGAGGTCTGTATACTCTACACTGCACATGCAAGGAACATCATAAATGCCTGTCATGCAAAATCACCACATATCCTACATATTGTACAAGACGCATATATAATGTGTGTGTGTAGTAACAAATGAACACAAAACTGAGTATCATTCCACCATAACTAGAGGTCTGGACAACACACGCTCGCTAACATACACATCTGTAGGGTCAGACTACACTTGTACCGACAGAGTCAGACTCTCACGTGTTACCATTGCTTATGAGTACTAGCATGGTTGTCATGGGCAACGTACGGCACTGCCTTGAAGAAGTAGTATGAAGTAGTGAAACACCTCCTGCAATGACTACACAGTGAAACATCTATCGAAGGACACCTCTGAAATGCAAAAACCTCCTTAAGCAGGACTCCTGGTCCACTGCTCTGTCCCATTTGAAGTCCTTCACATTGACATGTGTAAAGTTGAAACCTCTGAAATAAGGACACCTCCATATACAGGACAGCTTACTGTGGTCCCAGTGGTGTCCTTATTACGGAGGTTTCACTGTACATTGCAGGTGCTATAAGGACAGTCTTTCTCTGTGTGAGGCTGCATAGGGTTCACACATGCACACACACTGTGCTATCAACTATACTCCTCTCTCTTGATCTACAGGTTTTGAAGCAACTTGACACAGGTTACTGTCTACCTCCTCCACCTGGCTGTCCCAAACCCACCTACGGTGTCATGGTGGAGTGCTGGTAAGTGACACGTAGGGTTCTGAACATGGGTTGGGTGTGGACTTGTACTATATGTTCAGTGAATTTGTGTTAATCTGCTATCATCTATGTTATGATTTTCATGGGGGGAGGCAATTTCACAGATATTGGATTTAGGGTTTTTTGTGTTTAGTATTTGCAGACAGCCCCGTTTTGTCATTGCACAAGATCCCGATCTAAACTATCACAGATGTTTTCCAATCTGTGAGAACCGTGAATATAAAACCATGCAAAAAGTAAAACGCACGTGAGGTATCATACAATCAGATATCCAATAACTAAATTCACATTACAGTGCAATGTGCTTAGTAAGTACCTGGTTTAGTACATGCTCCTGGGTAGTAAGTACTCCTCATGCTGTCCCTGTGTATACCTCATGTACATAAACCAACCCTGATAGTAAGTACCTGGTTTAGTACATGCTCCTGGGTAGTAAGTACTCCTCATGCTGTCCCTGTGTATACCTCATGTACATAAACCAACCCTGATAGTAACTACCTGGTTTAGTACATGCTCCTGGGTAGTAAGTACTCCTCATGCTGTCCCTGTGTATACCTCATGTACATAAACCAACCCTGATAGTAACTACCTGGTTCAGTACATACTCCTGGATAGTAAGTACTCCTCATTCTGTCCCTGTGTATACCTCATGCACATAAACCAGCCCTGATAGTAAGTACCTGGTTCAGTACATACTCCTGGATAGTAAGTACTCATCATGCTGTCCCTGTGTATACATCATGTACATAAACCAGCCCTGATAGTAAGTACCTGGTTTAGCACATACTCCTGGATAGTAAGCACTCCTCATACTGTCCCTGTGTATACCTCATGTACATAAACCAACCCTGATAGAAAGTACCTCTGTTACTATGTACTGATTATGTGTCCCCTTTGAGGTATGCACTAGGCAAAATTCACTGCAATTATCTTCTCTCCTTTCACAGGCATCCAAATAGCCATGAGCGGCCATCTTTCTCGTCTATACTAACAAACATGGAGTGCACTAATGAAGGTCTCCTCAAAGTGACTGAAGAAGAGAAGACATCAGAGAAGTGCCACGTACTGGGGGCAGAGTTGAGTGAGGGAAGAGATCTGTACAAAAGTCTTCAACTCAAATACAAATCAAACAACAGAAATTGACAGAACATCAAAACACTCGAGAATGTGATTCAATTTATACTTGTGTGATTCTTTGTGTGATTGTGTATCAATTGGAGTGTGTATGCATTTAACTGATACTAACGCACAGAATTGTTGGATGTTTCTAACAACATACTGTATACGCACAAAATCACATACATACATACAAGACTATTGAATGTGTATCACTGACCCTGAGAAAAGTACTGTATACTGATTGCCGTGCTCTCTTACATGTAACAGAATTGTTGCATGACAATTATCAGTAAATATGATTAATCTGATTAAAATAATACTATTAATTAATTAATACTATTAAAATTGATCTCGGGGGAATGTGTACTTTGGTGAACAATGAACACGCACACTACACCAACTCAAATTATACATATTTATAAAGGTCAGTACACCACCACCACCAACAGTGAGCATGCATACGAGCACGTACAATAGAACACCCTTAGTCAAAACTCAAGGAACCACCCTTAAATGTTCATCATAAGAGAATTTCATCGTAACGGCACATCAATCCATACTAAATTCCACCCTTAGGCTACGGAGCTCATAACATTACATCTTAGGAGAACTTTCACTTCAGAAGTGTTTTGTCTTCATACGGTCCCACTGTACGGTAATCATTATCAAGCATGTGGCACTGTGAACCTTGGACAACCAGTCAGTCCACATACAGATGGGACTACCTTTCTATGGTATTGAGCCTGTGGAGGAGAGGCCAATTGTGTGGACATGATGGTCAGGCATTACAGGAAGTACAGTCGAGTAACATCCGAAACCACTCATGGCAAAGAATTAATACTTCTCTGTCAGACGCTCAGTACAATGCTTGACTTCAAATAATTGGACAACCCACGTATGCAGAATCACTTTCTTGCTTAGACATTACACACTTCGAAACGAAATCCAAGACATACTTAGGACTGCAACACACAAATGATTCAATGGTCATGTAATCCGAGAAAATGGTGTAATTGATGAAAATCACACCTAAGTGATATGTCTAGTATTTAGACATATACATTACACCCACCACACACAAGCATATGTGCATATGTGTATATGTATATGTACCATATACTGTGCATCCACATGTACACCCACACGTACATACACACACATCACACACACAAACATGCACTCATGCACACATACACATGCACACACGCACACACACACATACACACACACACACACACATGCGAGCGGGCGCATGCGCATCCACGCAGACACACACACACACACACACACACACACACACACACACACACACACAATACATGGGAGCATAAACATACAGTGTGCAAAAGAGACATCCCAGATCCAGAATGCACTACAACTGGCTCCAATCCTCCACACAAGGCGTGTGTGCATTCACAGGAGACTCCCTGGTACACAGCTCCTGGTAGACCTCCTGAAAACTAGGTACACCTGCAACGGAAAGAGAAGATCAATTATGAAAATACAAATGGAATCATTTTCACCTCGCAGTACAAGTTTGAAAGTTTACCACAGTTTGTTAGCAGTTTAGCCTATTAGGTGTTTCAATAATACAGGTTCAATAGAAAAGCATTTGCATATAATCAAATGAACACACAAACAGAGAATACAGACTTAGTTATATGCATGTATGTCCTTTGCAGGGGCTTAGTCTGTAAGGTAGCCATGGCAACACCTACTGTAAAATGCCAAACCTTTTCCCACACCTCACACAGGGATAACTATTGACAAACACAAGTGTACGGACTATGGAAGTATTGTACAGCACATGTACACACCTATCCATAGCCTATAGATGAAGCATACTGAAAGTCCATTAGGCACATTTACAACTTCATTACCAAAACAGTACGTAACAATTACTGATCCATATAAGTGTGCGTGAACTGTAACAGAGAGTAGGTAGTCATAGTTAAACAGAAGATTGCTTTCAGGTTCAGTCAGGCAAGTGAACCTTTCACGTTTGAGAAACTGGAAACAGTACTTCCGAAGGACAGATTAGTGAATATCGATCATCAACACAACAACAAAACAGTCTGAGACAACCATGAATTGTACTGGGTTTTTATTGCAGACTGACTGGTTAACCTGCGAATGGGCTGTCTCCATAGGTCTAGGGGGCCTGCTGCTATTAGTAACCACAGTGTGTGGGATCTCACTGCTCTGCTTCTGTGTAAAGTATTCAAAAGTATCAAGACAGCTAAAAGGTAAGTAGAAACAGTTACCATTGGACCCCATTTACTGTATATACATCTTGTAATTGCTATACTATACCAATACTACTGTTATAGCTACTGCATCCTTGTTGAGTACTTCTATTGCTGGTGTGTGTGTGTGTGATGTGTAGTGTGCGTGTGTGTGTGGACGGTGTGTGTGCATATGTGCATGTGTGCATGTGTGCATGTGTGTCAGGGATCAGAAGATCCCTGGCAAGCCATGCCCTTACAATGCACTACTCATTGCATGTGTGTATACCAACCATACATACGTACATCACAGCAGTTGCTGGGGTTGCATACAACATGCAAAATGGCACCCTTGTTTGATCGTAAGTACGCACAACCGTAAATTTTATCCTATAAGCTAAGGAATGCTTGACAAGTGCTTAGTCTGCACCCAAGAATCCCCAAAACCTCAAAACAATCCTTTGTTTGAAGCAAATAATCATCAGTGCAAACCCAACAAGTAAGGCATGAAGTCATACAAGTGCTGTCTGTCAATTAAGGTACATTTTCAATTCCCATGCATCTTTCCAGCCAACCAGAGTAATTGCACTAGCAGCATTTTCAGATCAGTTGCATACATACATAGCTATGCATATACAAAACACAGTATAAAACAATATATGTCTCCGAATCTCTTAATTCCAAAAGAAATGCAAACATTAAATTAAATAATATAATAGCTAAATTTCTAATATTGTGTGAACCATCCCACAATCACTGCTACTGTATTATGCACACAGTGTCACAGTTAGCTCACAAGTAGTGTGTGGGCTGCCCCACACACTAAAATCACTTGCAAGGCATTGAATAACTGCTACAGCTGAACATTCATTGAACATAACGTTTACAATATTTAATGCTAACACATTCCTGAATAAATTCATACTTATTCATGCTATTATACATTATAAATAGTCTATTATGCACTACTAGGTGCACTGATATTTAGTTCTTGATAAACAAAAGAGTGCTAAAGTTGACAATCATTTGAATGCTTGGCCTTGTGTATGTACACATACGCCTAGTCTCATGTAGCCATTTTGCCAGTCCAAAAATGGCTGATCTGGTGAATGTATGGGATTAGCCAATTAAATTTTTTCTAGCTTTAGAAGTGTAGGTGTTGTTTTAAAACCTACTAAATGCACTTCATGCTAACAAACGGAGCTCACTGGTAAGAGATGAGACCTTTAAACCCTTCGTGGTGACCTGTAGCTCAGTTCGAAAAACGACGAGAAGAATAAGAACAATCTTACAATGGTACTGGTGCTCTGGCCCTATACCCATCTAGCCTCATGTATGCATAACCCTAAGATCGTATAGCCCTATGCTTGTCATGCCCTTTGCCCACCTAGCCCTGTGCCTGTTTCACAACTTACCCTGGTTCCAAGTATTTTTGGAGGGTTATTTTTGATAAAGCCATTTTGCACTATCTTGTGTCAATTCTACATCTTTTTACCATGTTTTAAATGGTTTGTATACACCCTCATATACAACAAGCATTTCACATCAGAAGTCCAAAAATATATTTATGGACCACAAAAGTAGCACAAGACTGGACCAATAAATGAAATTTGAGTAAAGCATGTGAAATTTCACTATGATCACAAACACTCACAATAATCATATACAGAACTTCACACAAAATTTGCACTTGGTGGGCAACCAGTGTTCTTACTTGTTAACTTATGGATACAGTAGCTCATTATTTCCTGCATAATGGAGATAGACAGTACAGAATATACAGCGAAACCTCTATAATGAGGACTCCTTTGGGACCACCATTAACTGTCCTGTTTGTGGGCGTCTCCACATTTTGGACATATTACATACTGTATATGCATGTCAATGGTAGGGGTTTCAAAAGGGACAGAGCAGTGGTGTCCTGTTAAAGGAGGCGGCTGCATTTCTGAGGTGTCCTTTAATAGAGGTTTCACGTACACACCTTCATAATTGTCACTGAGTTGAGGCTCAAACATACAATACACACAGTTTGTACTACAGAGTACTTGCAAATAAAGGCATACTTTTGAGAGGCTGAATGCTTAGTAAGTAGTATGACATTGTCTACTGTTTTAGCATAAAAAGTAGTCTTTTCCCAGTTAGGTATTTAGGGTAATTTTACATCAAACTACTAGTGTAGAAGATTGAGAGAATGAATGAGTTGTAGTTAACTGTATATAAACTATGTGCAGGAGAAAATCATTGACTTTTAGTCCAGGTGGAAAAGAACATGCCACAGAATATCGACAAGTGCTACAAAACACACAAGCTTATTCTAATGACAATGAGTGTATACACTATATTTTAAATATTTGTCTCCAAATACAGCACTGAGGACTGACCGGAGGAGAGGAGGGGAGCAACATGGCTTGGAAAAAGGTAGAGGAGAAGGTGGTGTAACC
>CAUJGJ010000185.1:4386774-4391774 GCA_963170055.1 Halisarca cf. caerulea | reverse complement strand
GCCCTTGGATTGAGACTTTGTGACAACAAAGTTGACATATAATGTACAAAATTTAACACTCAATACAGTGAAATCTCAAGAATTAGAATCAAGATTATTAGAATACCTCCTTTAATTTAAACATCGATGAATGTAACATTCCAAACTTATGAAATACATCTGTGGTGGGTTATTCAGAACTTACGGATATTCAGATCTTCTTACAAGAAAATTGAGGTTCTTATTAATGAGATTTTAGTGTATAACATATGACATTGTACAGTACGTAAGTATGTACATATTGCAGCATGCACCAACATTGTAGGCTGAAAGATCACCCAGAGAAACTGTTGAGCTACTGCCTTGATGTTGTGGATGCAATGGTGTACTTGGAGGCGAAGACTTTCATACACAGAGACCTGGCTGCCAGGAACATACTCATGGACAAAGAGCACCACTGCAAGGTGAAGGGGGACCCACTGACTTACCATATAGCTGGGAATTTTATAAGCATTATACTTGGCGAATATATTTCCAAATGGTATTGGCGAAAATTAAATTTGGTGAATTGAGCATGAATGCTATAACAAACAATAATATTATTATTACTCTTAATGATTTTTGAAGGATTTCGTCCCACAATCGTAGCGAGACCATTGCTCTGCCACCATTTTATACTTAAAAAAATGGCAGCTGAGAGAAGTACAGTATGCAGAAAATAAGTTCAGAAAACATAGATTCTGCAATGATTATAATATAGAAGACTTTCAAATTAAAATAATTTTGGCATTCCTCCACAAATCCACCAAAGTGCCAACGCCAAATTAAAACCCTCGCCAAAGAATCCTGCTACATGGTGTGTAAATTTCACATGGTCTGCAGTGGGTCCCATGCATACTGATGTGACAGATTTCACTATGTACAACAGTCACTCCTTCTAATCAGTCAAAGTTATAGGGCATTGATTTATGCATGTGTAACCTGGTTACCACTTATATCTAATGCTATGGGCAGCAAAATACATACATAGGTAGCCACCGGATTACAGAGGTGGTTGGTTTACAGAGTGAATCTTAGCATACTGTAATATGGTTACTGTATATACCTCACAAGATGGTCGGATGAGAGAGAGTTAAAATCATTCATAGAGATGCTAGCTAGCAAAGATTTCCCTGTATATCCATTGTACACATAATTGCAAATCTCAATTTACTTGTGCACACATACACACATGTACATACACATGTACACACACACACACACACACACACACACACACACACACACACACACACACACACACACACACACACACACACACACACACACACACACATGCATACACATGTTTCAAGTATACAACTTAGTGGAACCCCTGCATTATAGATTGGTGATTTTGGACTGACACGGTCTATGGAAGACAATGCATACTATGAAACAAAAGGAGGTCGTACACCAGTCAAGTGGACAGCTCCAGAGGCCATTTTGTACAGGAAATACAGTTCTAAAAGTGACGTGTGGAGCTATGGAATGGTCATGTATGAGATATGGTCACTTGGACACACACCATTTGAAGAATGGGACATAAAGGATGTGAGTATATACATGTGTACATCTAATCATAGAGCATAGTACACATGGCTGTGATAACACCTACTAGTTGGATACCATTAAGAACACAAACAAAATCACTGCATGAACTGGTGAGGAGTGAGGACAGTAAGACCTGTACCTCTCCTCTTGGCATCACACACAATGAAAAGTGCCACAGAAATCACTTCACAATGAACAGCTTCATTAAGGCACATCCTTCACACTTCCCCACTGCAGGTAGTGTCCACACTGGAGAATTGCCCTGGATACTGTCTCTGCCCCCCTCCAGGCTGCCCGAGGCAGATATACGAAATCATGGTCCACTGCTGGTGAGTGTGGCCCATAACAGGTACAGGGACCTCCTAAACATGCAATGGATATATTTTGTAGTATGTTACAGAATTCAAACTTGTAGCAGGAAACCTCGTCAATCTGCCAACTTTGGGACTAACAATTTTGTAAATGGACTGGAGTGCTTGGTATAAATTTGTTCATATACTTATTCAATAACTTTCTATTGTGAATTTGTCAACATACTGTAGGTGTGATGGAGGTTTTACTGTATAATATAAAAAGTAGAATATCAAGTGCCTTCTAGAAACTATGTTCCAATAGCCCCCATTGTGAGCTGTAAGGCCATGCATACAGCAGGCAATGTTCACTTATAAAACTTGGGTGTAATATGACTGTGTGTTCATATTATATGTATCCAGTAGAGGCACTATCCACATCAGATTAGCACTTGAGTGTCAGCATCTTATACATGTAATTGCATATGGCATCATCTTACCATACATACATACTACATATATATAGGCAGATCCCGTACATACATAAGACTCCACCAAACACAGAGAAAATCTCACTACACACAGGAGGACATACATATGTACATGTGTACAAGTGATCCTACCACACACACATGTACTGCATATATACATGTACACGTGCGTAGTACATGTACGCCATAAGAATACACACATACCATAATACTGAAATCACTCCAGTAGTCTACACACATAAACACGTAATCCTGCCACAAATGTTCACTTGCTAACAAGTACTTTAAATGTGCAGGAACCCTGACCATCACACAAGACCCTCCTTCAGTCACTTAGCCAAGATTCTAAATGGTGACAGCTCAGCACTCCTTTGGTGGAGTGACGAAGACAATGGAGCATCTTCCAAAGCAAAGCAGTTGGGGGAAGACCCCATGCATGGAGTGGAGCTCTACAGAGATCTACAATTTGCTTACCAATAACATTGTTTATATTGAACAACAATATCTTACAAATTCTACATAATATTAAAATTATATTTGGACATTGTAACAGTCCATTTTCTGCAAGCATGACAGATGTACACAAGATAGTGATGCATACAAAATTCAGATGTGTGTGTGCACGTGTATTGTCGGACAAATATTACATGTGTGGGAAAATGCTTATGTGTCCAACAGGGTAGTATTATAACTGTGATCCAGCTCCCTGTGAACCAGAAAGCACATGCATACACTCCACACACATTGTCACAGAGATCTATATGTAGTCTATGGACTACTGTGTTGATCAACACTTGATATCGATAGGCCTTTCTGTGTTGGCATTTAGTACCGCACTTTACAACATTAGTACATCTTGTCTCATCTCGTACTAGTTTGCTTTGATTAACTTATGGCTACTCCCCTAACTACCTCAACTATAATACAGTGGAATCTCACTACAACAAATCCCAGGGGGCACAGTAAATTCTTCATTATATCAGAAATTCACTATAACCAGTTGAAGTTTCATACAAAACATTCACATGTGTATTAGCTCACAATGTATAAGCATACTGAAATTCACTGTTATAGAGTGTTTCGCATAACGAGTTTCTGCTCCAACAATGTATTCCATCCACAGACAAAGGCAAAGCACAATTGGACACAATGTCATACGTACGCTTGTGGGCATAAATAAGAACTCTACAAATGGCTTCATCAAAGAAGAATCCTCCTAAAACACTTGGAACAAGGTAAGTTGCAAAACAGGCACAGGGCTAGGTACAAGCAAAGAACAATGCAGGCATGGGGCTATATGAGCATAGGGGTATAAATACATGAGGCTAGATGGGTATAGGCCTAGACAGTTTAGTTGGACTGAGTGCAAACTGTGTAAATTCCTACATCCCGTAGCATATACATATGTGCGGATGTAGGAACTTGTGTGCACACTCAGTCCAACTAAACTCTGTCTAACCCTATACCCGTCTAGCCTCATGTATGTATAGCCCAATGCTATTATAGCCACATATGACTGTTTTGTCCTTTGCCCACCTAACCCTGTGCCTATTTCAAAACAACCCTTGTTTTAAGGGTTTTGAAAGATGCTTTAGCAATAAAGCCTTTTGCATGGTCCTTATGCATGTGGGGGGACCACTGCTTTTATTACATGCACAGACAAGACGCAAGATTTGTACATACATTATCATTATTACCTGTTTGGTAGGTATCCGTACTGTACATCCGGGTGTTTTACAGCTGGGTTAAAAGCCTACCTCTTGGTCTGGTCGTGCAGGTCAACCACTTTAAGTAGGTATGCACTTAAAAATTCACTGTACAAGGTATTGTCCAATCTCTCATACGTACAACACTGTATTTATTATGGGATCGACTACTGGATATTTCTTTGGAGGGGGGGGAGTGACTGTCCTCCTACTCGACCCCCACTCTACCACCTATGACATCTACATATGCACAAGAGATTAAGAAATGAACAATTTTCTGTAAATATATATGTAGGGACACTTTTTGCAACTAATTACAACATTCATAATGAGATCATACTTGTGCAATGTATCTTAGGCCTATTTGAACACTCACCAAAACAAAACTCTCATAAAAGTGAAAAAATCTAAAATCCACATTCTGCATCTCAAGAGAAATTCAAGGGTGTTCTACAGTATACATATCATTAAAACACGTGGGCATGTCACTTTGTGAATGTTGGACCATGGACTACCTCTGTATGGTGTTGAGCCCGTGGTGGAGAGGATCATTGTGTGGATGCAAGGGTCAGGTATGACAGGAGGTAAAGTTGGGTAACACCTAGTCTAGCCGCTAGCCCCGTACTTTTCCTCCCGCCCGGGCGGGAGGAAAAGTACGGGGCTAGCGGCTAGACTAGGTAACACCCTAAACGACTCAAAAAGCAGCCTTCTCTGTCAAATGATCAGTACAATGTTTGACTTTGATAATGGTTAACACATCGGCAATCTATTCAGTCATCTCCTTCTCTCATACTTAGACATTATGCACTTAAAATGAAATCCGAGACACATTTAAGACTACAATACAAAATGATTTAATTGTCATGTAATCGGAGTGGCTTAATTAATGATAAACATAAGTGATAGTGTGTGAAGACACATTTAACTGTATGTACACACAC
>CAUJGJ010000185.1:4341774-4381774 GCA_963170055.1 Halisarca cf. caerulea | reverse complement strand
TGTAAGTTCCATCACCACTATGCGCTAGTTGCAGAGACACTAACAGATTCTTATCAGATTCACATCAGATTCATTGTATGACGAGCACATACATAACACGCACTGTAAAACAGCAGACATTTTCTACTGCATCCATATATGCATGTTTATGTACGCATGCAGCTGTAATATAAGCCTGTGCACATTGCAATTGATAGAGTTAATCTTCCTCCAAAGGAAATTATAATGAGTTCTTCAGTGCAAGAACCACCACCACCACCGCCACCACCGCCGCCGCCACCGCCACAGCAACAACAACATAATAAACACCAACAGCAAAAACAACAGCAACAACAACAACAACAAAAGCATCAAGAGGTGATAAGATACATACAGTAGCTACACACACAGCAGCAGTAGCAGACATACAGTGGAAACTTGTTATAAAGAAATCTCTTTCAGTGAATATCTGTATAATAAATAAATAAACAAATATATATATATATATATATATATATATATGGTTCATTAGGGTTGCAGGGTGGTTGAGTAGCTAGCCTGTGTAACTATGACACCAAAGTTTGTGGGTTCGATTCCCAACCTGCACCCCTTGCTTGTTTATGAAAAATAAGTGCAGCTACTGAAGCCACACAATGTGCATGTAAAAATTGTGCGTGATTTGTATGAGTTTCATGGGCCCCTGGTGGAGTAGCCTCAGGCTAAAGGGGTCCCACGTAAAATAAGATACCAAATAAACGAGTTTCCACTGTATCACACACATGTACACACACATACTACACATGCATGCATGCATGCATACTGTGAGAAAGATCATGCACAAGCAGTATGCATTCTAAGTATTAATAAAACGTATTATGGATTCAATGTTTGCGTACAGATTCCACACACATACGCTGTCCTGGAACCAGACAGCCCATACTGGGAGCCCCCAAACGGTATAGGGGAGTTACGTAAGAAGATATTCCAGGAGTACCATTACCCCACTATACCAGAGTCAGACATAAAACTACAGGGAAAACTGGGATGTGGGGAGTTCGGGGAAGTCTACAAAGCAGAAGCGAAGTACAACGGGACACGCACTTCCGCAGCTGTGAAGACACTGGTCAGCAAACAGGACAACATGAACAAAGCAAAATTACTAAAGGAAGCAGCCATCATGGGCCAGTTCGAACATCCTTGCGTTGTCAAGCTGTACGGTCTTGTGGAGACAAGTGAAAAAGTGACCACTTAGTACACATACATCTTACAGTGATAAATCAATACACCCATGCACCAGTACCTAAGTACCCCAGTACCCTATGTACACATACCTCACATCAACAGTAGTGACAGCAGCACTATGCAGACTTGTGCATTACCGTGTCACATCACTGATGTATATCACTCAGTAGATCTGCTACTAATAGTTTACAATCTACACCAGACAGGCAGGAATTCTCGTGGGCCTCTATTCATCTTTACACTTGGTTAGATACATAGATTTATACATGGTAGGAAGAGGCCCATTCATGAAAAACAAGTATAATTTGGGTAAATGCCACCCCTCGTCCCGAATTATACTTGCAAATATGTTATAACAGATGATCTCTGCAATAATGGTATCAGGTTAACAAAGGGGTTTATCCTTCAGCTTTGTCTTTTTCGCTGTCGTTGCAATTTTGAAGAAAATTTGCTGCATTTGGTAGTCTAAGCCACAGTTTTATCCTTCAGGATAAAATCGTGGCTGTAACTCTGCCAAACCGTTGCTTGTTTAAAGTCTTCTTTCTTCCAGCTGCCATTTTAATTCACCTACTTCCTGTTGCATATATATATATATATATATATATATAATATTATATAGAATAGAATGTGACACTTCCGAAATTCGTAATGATAAATAAAAATTGTGAGTCACAATTAACCCAGTTCTTGAATTGTAAAATACACACCCTGTGAAAATACACACCTATACAGTGCATATTTCCGATAAAAAGGAGTAAAACATATATTACTTCCATTTCAACTACAATAATACTCACTATGCATGAAAAATAACCCACTACACATACAAACATACACACAAAGTCATAATATGTAGTATATTGTTATACATGAAGTAATCTGACTTCCCCTGTGCATGACAGGTGATGTTGGTCATGGAGTACTTGTCGGAAGGGGACCTGAGGGAGCATCTTAACAACAATCAGAAGAAGTACGTACGCCTGCCTGCACATGCAGATCCACCACACATACACAGAGTATCTGTTGACACCTGCTCATAGGCATCTTGTAAACTGGGGTTCTCCATATATCTCATGTACTGTACTCTCCCCTTTCCTGTTCCATGAATGACAGAAAGTTAGATTTAGGAGAACAAGGGGGGTCAGATAAGAAGGGTAAATGTTTAGCATGTGGTAGGATTGAGTTCACACTACTGCCCTTTCCATCTTACATGGGGTGAAACCCTGTCTAAAACACAATTAGCTTTGAAAGACAGCATAATATACCATATAGTGCATGGGTATTTTTGAGAGGAAAAAAAATCCTGGTTTTCACGGTTGGGAAGGTAACCACAAAATATTTACTCACAAACGTTAGTATTACTGCAAGTTTTAATATCCTTCTGGCATGAATAATCCAAGCTTTTAGCATCCACAAAAATTTTACCCTTGAAAATACCATCTATATGGTGTAGGTACAAATGAAACCTGTCTAAAACACAATTAGCTTTGAAAGCTAATTGCGTTTTAGACAGAGACTTAGTGACCGTGGTCTCTGTAGACAGATGGTCCTTGTGTAGAGATGAAATAGTATTCTTTTTGCTGTTTCTCAACTCTGTCTCATTTACACACGGACTATAGTTCATGTAAAGTGTACACACAATTCCCAAATCAAATTTAACATGCACAATTGTGCCCTGACATACATGTGGACACAGGATGGATGGATGGAGGAGCTTAACTTGTCAAAGTTCAGAATCAAAATAGACCATGCATACAAATCAAAAACATGATTGAGATATTTCATAGTTTTGTCATATAGTGCCTCTCCGTTCCAACACTCAATGGAACTTGAAAAATGTTGAATTAGGACATTGTTGGATCATAGAGTGACTCTTAGCATACATGAAATATGGTGACTGTACCCCATAAAAATTAACGGTTAGATTAGAGATAAAATGAGATCATTATAGAGGTGTTGGGTTGTAGAAGTTTCACTTTACACACAGTTGCAGCATTTTACAAGCTTTTGTGACAACAAAATTGGACAAATAGCACAATAGCAATATTCAATGTTACATATAATGTACATATACAGTACATAAGTATGTACACATTGCAACATGTACCAACATTGTAGGTTGAAAAATCATCCAGAGAAACTGTTGAGTTACTGCCGTGATGTTGTGGACGCAATGAAGTACTTATCCGAGAAGACTTTCATACACAGAGATCTGGCTGCCAGGAACATACTCATGGACAAAGAGCACCACTGCAAGGTAAAGGGACACACACACACACACACACACACACACACACACACACACAAACACACACACACACACATACACACACACACACACACACGTGCATGCATACATGTGTTCTCAAGTACACAACTTAGTGGGACCACTACAATAGATTGGTGACTTTGGGCTGTCACGAAGACTGGAAGAAAATGCATACTATGAAACAAAAGGGGGTCGTATACCAGTCAAGTGGACAGCTCCAGAGGCCATTTTGTACAGGAAATACAGTACTAAAAGTGATGTGTGGAGTTACGGAATGGTCATGTATGAGATATGGTCACTTGGACGCAAACCATTTGAAGATTGGGACATAAGGGATGTGAGTGCATGTGTATATACATCTAAACAAACACAGAGCATACAGTAGTTCACATGGCTATTATAACAAGCACATACACTGAATTCAAATTAACCCACTACAATTTGCTGGGGAAAATGGGCATATCGGTGAGTTTGGCAAATTATCTAAATCAATGTGCAGCCTTTTCAATCAATTCATGTACATAATTGATAGCAGACAAAAAGCAAGGTTTGGTGGTTCAAGCGGTGACGGATTAATGAGAATTGGTGCTATGCCGTTCAGAACACACACAACATCACATGAAGTGGTGAGGACTAATGAACAGAAAGACATGTACCTCGCCCAGCGGTAGAAATAGCATTTGACCTTTGCTAGGACAAATGGCTGACCCAGAATTATATTGGTAGGACATTTTGAAGATTGGTCAGCCATTTCTAATGATGATCAGAGATTATGTATGTATGCACATGCAGTGTTTCCCCCAGGATGAAATTGCAACAGGGCGGGTATTGTTAATCTAGCCATAGATACTCAAACCCATTAAGGCCCTACTCGATGACGTCATAACAAAAATGGCGGAAAAGTCGGCGAGATACTGAATAGCCTGAGGGAAGCTTAAAACACCGAAAAAGTTTCTGATAACTAGAATTAAGACGCAATAATCATTGAATACTTTGGAATTCAGTGATTTGAACCAGCTATGTACTAGAAACGATCAGTAGAATATGCTAAATGGCAACTGTAGCTCTACAATGTACAAAATTATTATGTAAAATATATTACTTTAGAAAAGCAAACAGGGCGGGGCGCCCTGCTCCAGGTATACTGGGGGAAACACTGCACATGCATACATACATAATACAAAGGAATCTTTAGCACTGAACCTTGAAATTGGTAAAACAAATCGGCACTCAACTGTAATAGCCAATATCAGAGACTCAGCTCTCAATTTAGTAGTTGGCCAAATGGCTGACCCAACTCAATTTGATCAGCCACATTCATGTTTTGTTCAGAAAATGGCAGATGGCAGGCAGCTATTTCTAGCTCTGATCTCCTATAACCCCCTATTATGTAATAATTACAATAAAACAACTACACTCAAACTCCTCTTGAGCACCTTAGGACCAGACCCTGTCTGTAAGTCAGAAAAGACTGTATGCTGGAACAATGCACAATTCCTTACAAAAATATCCATTAAGCAAAGCATTTCATAAGTGATCCTAACATTAAAATGGATACAATTCTCTTTTTACCTAGCCACAGACAACAGCACCTGATTCTATTGTCTGTGGTAGAGCTGATTAATGTTCTCAGGGAAGTGCTCTTGTAAAAATACTAAAATGACAACTTGAGTATTGTGCAATAATTTGGAGTCCGTAAGACAGGAAAGTTCGTCCAATAGAGGCAATCATAATAGAGGCACCCGTAATAGAGGATCCCATAATAGAGGCACCCGTAATAGAGGCACTCATAATAGAGGCACTCATAATAGAGGCACTCATAATAGAGGCACTCATAATAGAGGCACTCGTAATAGAGGCACTCATAATAGAGGCACTCATAATGGAGGTGTTTGAATACATACAGAGATTAACATGAAAGGGCAGATTAAACAATTTTGATTAATTCCACACACACAATGCATATCTTGGTACCATACACAAATACCACAGAAATCACTTCACAATGAACAGCTTCATATGCGGTTCACTTTTCGCATGCCTCCACTGCAGGTAGTGTCCACATTGGAGGATGCAAACGGATACTGTCTTGCCCCCCCTCCGGGCTGCCCGAGGCAGATATACCAAATCATGGTCCACTGCTGGTGAGTGTGGCCCATAACAGGCACAGGGACCTCCTAAACATTCACTGGGTACTGCATACACTGTAGTACCTTCCAAGTCTTAGTGCTTGTAGTGGGATCCTCGTTAATCAGCCAACTTTGGGACAAACAATTTTGTCACTGCATGTATCACTGCATGACCTTCAACTGTGAATTCAGCCACATACAGTACTATAGCTATTGCAGATTATAACTTAGTACATCATCTTAGCCACATGATACCATCTTACCATACCCACGTGCATACTACATATGCTCAGCCTGTGCATAAGCTTCCACCAAAACACACAAACAACATGCCACTACGTACGCACAGGAGGACACACTGCATGTACATGTGTACAGGTGATCCTAACACACACATGTACATATTACGCATTCATGCGCAGTACATATACATAAATTAAGAATACACACATACAGTGAAACCTCTCTAATCTGACACTCAGTGGAACTTTAAAAAATGTCAGATTGGGAGGTTGTCAGACTACAGAGAACTACTAGCATACTTCAGTGTGGCAACTACAATGGCCGGACTAGAGAGAATGCCGTATTATAGAGGTGTCAGATTGCAGAGGTTTCACTGCACGATTATAGTGAAAACACTCCTGTAGTCTACACCCATGCATCCTGCCACAAATGTACACACTCAGTTGAGTACTCTAAATGTGTAGGCATCCTGACCATCACAAGAGACCGCCCTTCAGTCATTTAGCCAAGATTCTACAAGGTGACCCTTCAGAACTCCTTCAGTGGTGTGGCAATGACAACAAAGCATCCTCCAAAGCAAAGAAGTTGGGAGAAGATCCCATGAATGGAGTGGAGCTTTACAGAGATCTGCAATACGCATACCAACTACACTGATGTAAATATTGAGCAACAATATCATACAAACTCCACATAATATTATATTCATTGTAACAGACTGAGTTTACTTTCTGTAAGCATGACAGATGTACACAGTACTGATGCATACAAAACTCAGATGTGTGTGCATGTGTGTTAACATACAAGTATCACATGTGCGAAAATGCTTACATGTCCAAAATAGCATCTTTACCATGTGAACCGCCACCTCCTTGTGAACGTACCAGAAAACACATACACTGCACACACACTGGCACAGAGATACATTACATGGACTGCTGTGGTGAACAGTTCCTTAGGTCTTTGCACTTTGTATTCACCCTGTTACATTAAATTGCTACATCTTGTCCCTTGCCTTGTCTTATACTGGTTTGCTCTGATTAACTGAAGGTTGCAGTTCTCCCCTAATCACATCTAACAATACTACCATGAACTCCATCCACAGATGTAGGCAGAGCACAATAGCACACAATGTCATATATGTACATGCCTGCGGACTGTCCACAGGACCAGCTCTCACAGGAACCATTCCTGGACTGTTGGATGCATAATGCTACACACCCGTAGGAGGCTAGCTTACCCACTGGTCATAAACTACACACAGCAACATGCAGTAGTACCCCTTAAGGATGTGCGGCCGGTTTTTTTTCAATGAGGATTACATATCTCTGATGAGTGTAAACATAACAAGGGGGATACAAACAGTGTAACCAGCAAAACCTTTACAGAGTGCCTATAGTTTAGTTACGGAGTGCCTATACGTAGTTTAGTTACAGGGTGCCTATAGTTTAGTTACAGAGTGCCTGTAGTTTAGTTACAGAGTGCCTATAGTTTAGTTACATGGTGCGTATAGTTTAGTTACAGGGTGCGTATAGTTTAGTTACAGGGTGCCTATAGTTTAATACAGAGTGCCTGTAGTTTAATACAGGGTGCCTATAGTTTAGTTACAGGGTGCCTGTAGTTTAGTTACAGAGTGCCTATAGTTTAGTTACAGGGTACGTATAGTTTAGTTACGGAGTGCCTATAGTTTAGTTACATAGTGCCTATAGATTAGTTACAGGGTGCCTGTAGTTTAGTTACAGAGTGCCTGTCGATGCATGACATAGTAGCCATTGGTTAAAGTCTTCCCCTGATTCATAGGGCACCCAATCCCACCCAATCCAAAACTGGTCTTGCAAGAGAGGTTCCATTTCACTATGATGGCATTTTGGCACTATACTTTAAGCACACATATATATATAATCATACCCAGCTCATTCTACAGCACTTACAGAATTAAAGAGACTTCAGACAGGGAATCCCAGAAACTCTGTATAGTTGGAAAGGCCAATAGGAGCACAGCGCATGTAAGCTTAGCATACATAACAGTTGATATTCCTCCCAGGACTGATAGACATCCATCAGTGGCAGTGGAATGTATAAAATTTAAGGAAGGAAGGAGGAGGGGGACCACTTCTTTTACATTCATGGTGCAAGGCACATGATTTGAGCAGTCACACATTATCCTTCTAAATTGCTTGATAAGAACGTACATCCTGATGGATCATAGCTGGTTCTTGATCCTGCCTCTTGGCTCTGGTCATGTGGGTCAACACTAAAGTCTTTAGTTTCACTTTAGTTCACTTAAAATTCATTAACCAAGGTATTTTCCAATCTCTAGCATTAACAGAAATTCAATACAGTATTCATTGTGTTATTGTTAAAGTCTGTGAAATTAGTCATAATAATGAGCATGAGTATTGCTGGGGGTGGGGGGAGGGGGGGTGTCCCCTCAAGTGAAATTTGAGGGGGTGACCACTCTCGTGCCTGGCCCCTCCATTCCACCACCACTGTGACATTTATGCACAAAGAAGTTCATACAATTTACCGTAAATTTAAGCCCCATTTACACTCAGCATTTTCACTAAACTGCTTTAAATTTCTCCAGTGTAAAAAGGTCTTTAGATTTAACTATAAATTTTTGGACACTTTTTGCAACTAATAGCATTCGCAATGAGATCATACTTGAGTATTGTATCTTTGGCCTAGTTGAGCATCCACAAAGAAAAAAGTCAAAAATTAAACAAATCCAAAAATCTACACAATTAATTCAAAGTTTCAACACTTGCAATTAAAGAGCACGCACCGGTAAACCTACTGTACAAAATACACACCAGAGCAAGGACAACACATACATGTATTGGAGCAGTGGTAAATGCCATTAGTGTGGGAAAGACTTCCTCCTCTACCATTTTCCATGTGTATTCACATTCAATTTTCAATACATAGTGAATGAGAAAGAGGAAACATTCCTCACATTCAGTATGCCAAAACACATGGGCCCCACCTGCAATACACATCAGTAATCATCTGTGTACTAAATCTGTATGTACATGTTATACACCTATAACAATACACATAGATGTACATACTGTACACATATAAATAGTGTAAAGTACACATGTATACATGTATTCAAATGAACTACATACTGTAGCTCCTGAATTAACTACAAAAGTGGATAATATATACGTAAGACAAAAATACTGTGAGAAAGGCTTCCTTCTTACCTGAAGCTAAGGCATACGGTGGCTGAGTGCTTGTGCTTGTACTGATGACAAATCCAAAAAGGTACTAGGGAGCCATATCAGTCAAAAGAGAGGTCCGACAACGGGAGTACTTCAGGGGATCAGTGAACTGGAGTAGAGCAGAAGATACAACACCTAGACAGAAATTCAGTGAGTAGTGTGAGAAAGGCAAAAGAAGAGTACTAGACAGGAACACAGTATGTACTCTATATACCTACATACATACGATACAAAGTACAGTGGGTCCTCGTTTATCCGACAACAACTGTTCCTCATAAAGTGTGTTGGATAATAACCAGGTGTTGGATAAATCAGGTTAGATTTGCACACAATTAACCTGGTGATGGGGATTTAAAGCAAAGTGTCGGGTAGATGAGGTTTTCGTGCAAACAAATCAGTTCAGGATAAATCAAGTGTGACTGCATGACAGTCTGACTCCTGACTCATAGTAACTGCCCCATAGCCAAAGAAGTACACATCAATTGGGGGGTGCTGGTGGCTCAGTAGGTTGTGCACTGGAAGTTAAGCTGTGAACGCATGGTGCACCATCCCACCTGTGTGTATTTGGTGTTTTTCTCCCTGCACCCCCTGCCACCAACTCAGGAATAGATGAGAAGATGACCTACTGCAGCCACCAAACTAAGTAATAATTTGATTGTGTGTGTGGATGAGTGTGTGGGATACTGGGGGCCTTAATAGTAGCCTCTGGCTAATGGCCGACCCAGTCAAAATAAGAAAATATTACTATTATTATTATAGTCAGAGAAGATCATGCTGATCAGCAGTACACTCAAGTGCACATGTATTGGTATCCCTATCTGCCCTACATTTGGCATTACAACACGTTGGATGAAACTATGGGGTACGGGGCTCTTTCTTGAATGAAATTCACTTCAGTGCAATACTTCTACAAAATATACAGTTACAATTAAGGGACACCTCCCCAATGCAGCCACCTCCTTTAACAAGACACTGTTGCTCTGCCCCATTTGACATCCGTTGCATTGACATGTGTACATATAAAACCTCCAAATAAGAACACCTCCATAAATAGGACAGTAACAGTGGTCCCAATGGTGTCCTTACTATAGAGGTTTCACTGTACACCACATTCGATGTCATCACTGCTGGACAAGAAATCACACACACCATGCAGCATGCATAAAATGTGATTACATCATATGTACTTCTTGAATCTTCAGCAACCTCTGTATACAATCGATAAAGCTATACTGACCATTAACACACAGCATGAAAGTATCATGGAACCCTCTATTGCAAACCCCTTGCTACCAGAAAGGACAGCCTGATTGCTGAGGCATCCTCATTTCAGGGGTTGAAGATGTACATGCCATGGCAAAATATATTTGTTCCTGTGGTACATGTGCAGACTTTAGAGGTGTGTCCTCAATTCAGGGGACGGGATAAGGAGAGTAACAATGTACTACAATGGCACAATCATGTATATTCACTCCGTGCAATGATAATAATATAACACGAGAAATACAGTCAGCGAAATCAATGCATTTCAGTGTTACACAGATGTTACCATGATAGTGATAAGCACCAGAACTGACATATAGAATGAGCATCAATTTCAGTATCCCCACTGTGTTTCACAAGTGCTAGATTAGCAATTGCAAATTTTGGAATACTAGTTTAATTCTTCTTTGACAGGAGTGAAATAAACTAAGGCGGCATGGATGGTGACCATCATGAAATTGTCCTTTATCGCACCCTCTTCATCATCACTGCAACCCTGCTGTTCATATTCACTGCATTCTGTACTGTGGCATGGGTGGCGTGCTACTGCGGTGTATACAAGAAGAGATTTGAGGGGAGCAGACGCATCAAGGCATTCATAAAACACCAAACAAATAGTAAGTGTTGCACATGAAAATGCACATCTGAGAGAACACATGCATTTTGATTGCACATGCGGTGCTATTATTTTCAATACCCAGGACAACAACAGCATCGAAAATGCAGAAATTTATGCTGTTTTTGCACTAGGCTCAATTTTACTAAAACAAGTGGTCCAATCACAGAAGAATATACATAGTACATACTATATTACATTCAATGAAGGTTTATACATACGTACTATATAATAATATATGTTCCACTGTAGTATACAGTCTGAAACACACAATGTTATCAGTACAAATACATAAGGTGAATCTTGGTGATTTCAAACAATAAATCACGCACTTTGTATAACCTACATCAAATGCAAAATTCCATGCAAGCATTGTGTGTCATAAGGAAACACACGCATGCGTATGCCAACATGGATGTCAATGAACTCGCACACATACATATACAGGCAGCAATTGTATACACCTGGATATGATTCTCATGTGTGTTTACCTACATCTGAATGGTGTTAGTGTTATAGTGCATCTGCTGGAGGGGGAAGGGGGAATGGGCTGACGGGAATCAAAACTGAACACACTCATGTGTGCATGTCAAACATACAGTACAGTACGTACATAACTGGCATATACTGTATCAATCATGAGACATACACTATGTGGGGGACAGGCATTCAGCCGCTACAATACTACAACACACTACAAGACAGGGCTAGCATACACATTTGTATGAACACGTCACACACACACTATTATAGGGCACTTGTCATGGGCCCAGCAATGTACCTAGGCAATGTACACATCTCCAACATGTTCTACAGACAATGGAAGTGTAGGCGGCATGCAACTTGATCTGCTACCAGTGACCACATTGCCAACCAACAATGACAGCTACATGGGACAGCCATACGAGGTCCCTCGGCCCACCAACCTGGTGGATGGCCGTAACAACCACAGTGAAGGGACACCAACTGCACAACAAAACGAGAGGTCTTCATCTTACTACGAGGTAAGCAGACAGACCTTCCAAAGGTAGTGTGTTTTACACATCACTACAACAAATGAAATACGCATGTGTGCACACACACGCAGGAACACACGCAAGCACACATGCATGCACACATGCACACCTGCACACACAGCATTTAACATACTGTGCATTTTCTATACACTTGTTTACATGACATTGTTCAAAATTTTTCAATCCGCACACACATGTACAGGAACCACTAAAGAAAGTGACCACTCAACAGTCTACTGCAAACCAAGTAAGTAGGTTTGAATACACATGTAAGTAGAGCATTCTTTATATGGTGTGCATTGTCATGTGTTAATGTATTTTACATACACACAAAATATCATTCTGCCTTCTAAATACTCAACCATCATATGTTGTGATGAATGGCAAACGAAAACTAGAAGCAACAGCAAAGAACATCTATAGACTACAGCTGAGTGAAACCCACCCTTTTAATCAAAATGATTTCCGAGACACACTGAAAAGGGTACGCGTCTGATATTTGTTACCGTGTAACTTTCAATTGGCCACTTTGGAATGATCTAATGAGCGATGCACGACAGTTGGTTGAATCGAGCAGTGATCTTGCACCCCAACAATGCAATACCCAATACTGAATAGAATCATCACTCATTATACTGTATTGAATGGAATTAGGTAGTTGTGTTAAAATCCCCTAAATGTAGTTTTCCCCGCATGTGGGACATGTCCGTGCAAATTTGAAGGTGTGAAAATTTTCCTCTTTTATTACAGCTTCTGTTCTCAACTTGTAGAAGCTTCCGAACGTCAAACACAGGCTTAACATGTAGGCAGACACATAAACATTTCGATGATTACCTTTGAATGACCTGCTTCACGCGCACAGAAGCTACTAAGGGTTTCCTAACCCCTACTAAAAAGCAAAACGCTTTGGGTGATAGATGGTGGAGCGTTTTCAAGACTACTTTTTACATAAATCGCTATAGCAAAACATTTACTAACTTTTCCATGCGGCAGGAAAGACAATTCCTCTCCAAAGCCGAGATCTGTAATCTTGGCCCTCAAAAGACAAAATTCAAGTGTCTATAACTTGGGACAGAAACAAAAGCTCTCTTGCTGCCACATGGAAATATTGTATCCTCCAGATGGCTCAAAGTTGGCACCAAGAAACTGCCTCTAGCTTGTTCCCTCATGCATCACCTAGCTGAAAACTAAAATTCCGCAGAACATTCAGTTTGGTCACAAGCCAGCATGTGACAAAGAAACCGTGACGACAGAAAACGTCACTAAACACGGATTCGGTATTTGTATACGCCCGAATATCAGCCTAAATCACGAGATAATAATTATTATGTGACTAATAACTTATAGGCGCCGAAAAATAATACTTTATCAATATGCAGACTCAGGAGCATTATCATAACAAATCTGGACATGTCCCCCATGCGCCATGTGCACATGCATATAGTACGTAACACAGTCTACATAATATATACAATACAAGCAAAGCATGCTGTACACATTGTTAAACATATATGCATAAATACAGTATATTCAGAAAATACACTCAAACTCCCCTTATCTGGGCACCTTGGGACCGGGCACTGTCCATAGCTCAGAAACAGCCGTAACTGGGAATACACATGTACATTTTGCTCATACTGTATAGAGTACAGTACAATATATACGGACATACCATCATGATTGGCAGTTGATCTGGGATACATTACTACGTATGCCAGATCATACATACTTGGTTACTAGATTCAGCCATCTTTTCAAAGTGAGCTCTTACCACACGCTATTATTATTAGATCTCAGATAATCATAGACCCTATGATTAAATTCATTCACATGACGTCATGAGGTTATAGGGAACCTGCCTGGTAGACAGAGGTGCCCGGATATGGGGAGTCCGGATAAGGGGAGTTTGAGTGTATGTTATGGTTATATCCTGATACTAGTGTCATATCCAGGTTATTGCCCATGACTGGGGAAAGCCGAGGTCGTGGGTGATGACTCAGATATCATGCGAGTGAAATGGAGATAAAACCAAATCAACTCTATTGTAGCTATTACCCGGGTGATAACTACCATACATGTCCAGTTTTTGCTTTCATCTTTCACAAACTGGGAAATATCAAATATTATACAGTCAAACCTCGCTAGTGAGCACACCTGGGGACCCTCCAAGTTGCTACTCACTATCAGTAGTACTTGTTAACCATATAGATTAGTATTAGGGTTATAAGCTGGAGTATCATATCCTTGTACTTCCTAACCAGGTATTACTCATTAACAGTGTTCTTACTAACGAGGTTCTACAGTAACTGTAGTATTTAAGCAGCATAAAGAATACATGCACATACAATTGCACACATATATAATAAGCATGTAGTACATATTGCATACAAATCAGCACTATACAGTACATGCATGCATACATGAACATACATCCTTTCTGTATGTACATTTATACATACAGTGTACGCATACCAAGGTACACAGAACATACTATACGGAACACTAATGTTGCATGCAATGGCCAATATACCACAGAGTGTGTACTTGGGAACACACAACAGTGATAAAAGAACACTGAAAATGTTAGGCAAAACAGAAAGTTTAACCAAAATGAAAAAAAAAAACAAGACTGTTAAATTATCACATATGTAGAAAGGAAACTCCACAGAGTAGACAAAGTAATGTACAAACAGAGAACTGTCTTCTCAAGCACACACAGGATAGTACTGCAGATAGCGAGTCTTACAAACATATTGATAGAATTCTTTCAGAATACCTCAAAATTAATATATGCATCATTCCCTCATCACATAGTAAAGGTGCACCAGGACAGTAGTCTCTCCAATAACTCAAGCATCTAACATTCTTGTTCACTGACAGGCAAAACAGGTTGATAGCTGCCATAGCCACAATTTTTTCCGGTAAATGATTTCATTGGTAGGGGGATGCCCACCGAATGTTATTGTTCATAACAGGGAAACACCTCTGAATCAAACACAGTCTCTTTGCTCACAGTGCCCGAGTACACAACATGAGTCCCACAAATCACACAGTCCCGATGTATACCCTACTAGCTGTTCAAAATTTTCATGGGGTGTAAATTTTGTGAATCGACCATACGTAAGTTTACATCTGTACAATACTGGGTATCATTAGTTGAACTTGCTTTTGCGCAGAACTGGACTAAAGGAAGGTAGGGCCAGATATACTGAGCACACTCAGAATCCGTTCAGCAAAACATTATTGTCATTCGCATCCTGTTTGGGTACAAACATAGTCAGTGTACAAACAAATAGTCCCAACAAACACAGCCCTGTGACCTTACAAGCAAAAGGTGTTGATGTTGAGGAAACACACAAAAGGTTCACAGGTTCCCTACTATACAAACCTCAATGCCCTTTCTTCTTTCTATGTGGAAATAGAAAACAGAATTGTCTGCAAGTCCTCATGGTAAAGGGGCAGCCGGAGCAGACAGAGACAAGAGCCAGGTTGTGCAAGTCACCATAGAAGAACCACACTTCTATGATGTATGTACCACACACAGTATGAGCCACGTACACAATACATGCACATATAACATCTATTCACAAGGCCACATATGTATATTTCAACATGTTGGTTTGTACGCATACATACGTATATAGATACATATAAATAACTATTATGGTTATAGTACATACACACATCCATGCTAAAAACATCCACAAATGCATACACCTATAGGTACACGCGTACGTTGGTGTGCACACAATACAAAAGTTGAAACAGAGGAGCACCAACTGGTTCTGCATGACAACCATTGACATTCAATTTGCAAATACTACAATGTCATAGTGTGCATCAGTCATTACGTACTAACAGATGCACATTTGCTCATATTATACAGGATCCTGATGACCATGAGCCAAGGAGTGGAACTACAAACACCCAGGTAAGGTCTTCATTAGCAACCTGATTTAATAGCTGTCTATTTCTCAACTTTGTGTTTTTTCCTTTTATTGTTCACCTGGATGACTAGAATACATATGTACCTATTTTAACTACAATTAAGGCATCTCCAGAATATATAAGTTCTTCTCTTGCCAACACACGGACATATTATCTTTACTGTGTATGTAGTGTACACAATTTAATATACATCCATTCACATCCACATCACACACAGTGCTAAAAATAATGGTCAACATTCATACATGTTTGACCATTTTGGCATTTTGTACGACCCTACATCCAAATATATGATAAACAAATCTGAAAAATTGTCAGCCCAAAAATGATAATGCTGCCCATCTACCATTTGTTCAATATTCCTAACTGCACACGCACATGCACGCACGCACGCACGCACGTACGCACGCACGCACACACGCATGCACACACACACACACACACACACACACACACACACACACACACACACACACACACACACACACACACATTCACAAATGCACACACAAATGCATGTATGCGTACACGCACACATATTTACACGCACGCACGCATGCATACAGACTAGTATACAAGCATGCACACAGACATGCATGCATACTGACAAGTACATTCTCTTCTTCAAAAGGTTAAACAGGAATTCCAGGATAAGAGATCATCCCTCATTGCAGTTGAGAACACTTTAGCACTGGAGGAACCACATCCAGAAGCCTTGCTAGAAACAGAATCAATAAAAGAAGACACAACAACAGACTACTGTGTGAGTTGTACTAGAACATTTTTGGGCAACAACGAAAAACATACAGACTTTTTTCTTGAAAATAGTGGTATATAATATGTTGAAATTTTCATGTAAGGATAAATGAAAGGCTGAATAATTATTTTAGAACTTGAAAATGACCAGTCCTTACACAATGGTAAGTATAATCATTACTAATTCAGTCCAAGGGTCACATACATTAGTCCCTGGTAAAGCATGTTTGCAATCATGTTTTACCAATGAGCATTAAGACATATTCAATTGTGTCATGCTTGCACGCACATGTACGTGCATTTGTAAACTCCCTCCCTCCCTCCCTCCCTCCCTCCCTCCCTCTCTCCCTCCCTCCCTCTCTCCCTCCCTCCCTCCCTCCCTCCCTCCCTCCCTCTCTCCCTCTCTCCCTCTCTCTCTCTCTCTTTCTCTCTCTCTCTCTCACACACACACACACATACATGTACACTTCTCCCTGTGCAGGAACCCCATGAATTGGAATTCTACATCAACACTTGCAGAGTGAGTAACAAAAATAACAAGTAACAGTTAACTATTGTGTAATCTGCCCAAGATATGTTCCCTTTTTCTAAACAAAGCCTGGGTATGCGTCGAGTTCAAGTTCCATTTCTGATGAGAATGAGAATGAGGATGCTCCGACTATTATTCATGAGGCAAGAAACATGATCCAAGTGACATTGTGTTTAATTTCCTTTTGTCTTCTATCTATCTATATATATCTGTGCATATCAGACCATAAAGCATATGTCCCTCCTTTTGGCAACACATGCTTACTCTTATTCTTTAGACTACGTAACACCTAGGAGACAACATGGTGAAAAATAATTGTCACAGGGCATACATTACGTATTGACAACCTTTGGAGCCAAACTCCTGAAATCAGTAGAAAGTATTCAATGTACTCAAGTCTAGTTCATTTTCTATACAATAAATACATATATGCAAGTATACACTCTTCAACAGTCTGATAAGTTAAATCCTTCCACACCTGATGCTCCTACTGATTCTGATAGAGTTTAATGGAAACAAGTTTAGTGAACACAAACGTAAATACAACTTGCTTGATATAGAGCTTCCATGTGAGAGCTTAAGACCCCCCCCCCCCCCCTCCCCTTCTACTACAATACTTGCGCACGAATGTACACACATCTACTACAATACTTGCGCACGAATGTACACGTACCATGTACACATAGTATGTACACATAGCATGCACATTGGCACAACATGGGTACATGTATATATACAGTACTTTGTGGTGGTTCCGGTGACAGATGAACTGTTACAGTATAAATATGTACTCAGATAACTAATCATAAATGCTCACACATTTCCTACTTGTGACATCTGCAGATTCCAAGGACTGCATCGCAGGTAGAAAACACGGTGGACATTATCTCCTCCGGCTACCAGGTACTGGAGATGGTAGAAGTGGATGAAGTAAAGGAGGAGAACGACACACTGTATGAAGTACGTATTTATATGTATGTCATTTATATACGCATGAGAATTTGGGACCAGAACCTAATGTCAGGTTTATACAGCTGTGCAGATTTTCAAGTGTCCTGAATAGCAGGTTTCACTGTACGACTAGATGTGTGTTTTCAGTATAATTATATGTGCTATCTGTAGGGGCAACTCTGGAAAATCCAGACACCTCTGTAATCAGGACACTTTTGGTGGTCCCCAAGGTGTCCACATTACACAGGTTCCAATGGACATACATTAAAGTATGATTAGAATATCAAGTAACTGGTAAAAGATGTACAATTACTGTGCACTACACCACACACAGCAGATATGTATATCAAGTGATAATACATGTCCAGCTTTTCATCATTTCACTGACGCAGTGTACAATTTGTCAGTAGTGAGTTTTGTATTGTTGCTCAAGCACCAAAACCAGCTACAATACACAACTCATGCATTCTGTTCCTGTGTATTCACAGTGAAAAAGCATTATCTATCTCTTGTCCTTCAGAATGTGGAACGGAGGGATCCTAAACAGAGCGTAAGTTGCATGAGATCCACCACAATACACAAACGTAGCACAATGGGCAAAATTCTATGTGTGACTATATGGTTGCAAATACAAGTGCGCACACACTACAGAGTGAGCACACACACAATACACATACAATACACACACAATAATTTAATGTCTAAGTGCACAAATTCAATCAGAATTCTGTTACGTGTGATCTACAGACAAAGCTGCCAGAGAGATCATCGTACTACAACCTTGATACCCTGCAACAGAACTTCCCACTCCATGGAGATGACCATTCAAAGGAGCAGAGTCATTGCATTCAATCTCCTGGATATGAAATTAGTCCCTCATTTTTCGGAGTAAGGTTTAGGCAAACATAATTACATATGTATATACAATAAGTCAGGCATGGTCAATACCTGATTGATCACTGTTGTCACTCAATGGTCTGACCGCTGGTCACTGTCCAGGTTATTGTGAAAAGTAGTGTATATAGATAACATATAGCCAGTACATGCATACATTAAGCAGATCGAGCTATAGGTACAAGCAGGCACTGCACCTACTACAAAAGACAATGCATTTGGTAGAATGAACCTCAACTGCACTGATTTCAATTGTGGAATTCTCTCAGCCCAAGACAAACCTGTATTCAATTACATTATGCAGTATTCAATTCTACCGCTGTATATACTTGTACACAACAGCCACCTTTCTAATGTTTACTATAACAATCAGAGGGTGTATGACCTCTCGCTTAGACATGCTCTAAACAATTAGTACTATTAAAGTTTCTGAAATTGCACAAAACATGTGATAGGCAAACAGTACAAATTACTTCTACCACAGTGACTAGTACGACCACTTCTACCACTACAACTAGTACAACCAAGTCTACCACAGTGACTAGTGCAACCACTTCTACCACTGCAACCAGTACAACAACTTCTACCACAGTGACCATATAGTACGACCACTTCTACCACTGCAACCAATACAACCACGTCTACCACTGCAACCTGTACAACCATTACAATGAGTACAACTACATCATAACAGTCACTACTGCACTGTAACCAAAGCACTAATCTGTCAGCAAATATACATACATGGCATTGCATTCCATGATGCTCAACATGTGTACATACACTTCATGATTTTTACACAAAGTAACCCATCACATTTTGTTATACCACAGAGCAGTGACAATATTAGTGATTCAGAAGTAGACATGAAGAATTTGTGGGAGCCTCAGGGAACATCCAAGCAGATTCACAAGGAGATGTCACTGAGAAAATATCCTCTGCTCGAGAATGCTAACATTCAATACTTGAAAGGTCTAGGGGAAGGAGAATTTGGTCAGGTTCACCATGGAGAATGGAGCAGAGATGACGGCAAGGTTCTTCAGGTTGCAGTCAAAGAGCTTAAGAGGTCAGCAACTGAAGAAGAAAGAACTAAGCTCCTCAGAGAGGCAGCTCTCATGGGACAATTCAAGCACAGACATGTTGTTAGGTTATATGGAGTAGCAAATGAAGGAAAGCAGGTACAAAACTTACATAAATCAGTGAATTTGTTCCATGAACTATTTGGCCAACTACCGGTTCTATATATACTGAATTATTGAGATTGTATAGTGAATTTTGCTTACTTTGAATAACATCCACCAGCCTCACAAAAATTGTCACAAATGGTCTGCCAATCGTGAATATAGGGTTTACTCAGCCAACACAGCACACATTAACCAACATGCAGTATAAGAAAGTCCACATTCAGACCACCTGAGGGTCTACTGATCATCAAGATTTCACTGGATGGATGTAGAGGGCATGAGGTTTCACTGCATGGCTACAGAGGTTTCACTACACAGCCATAGAGGGCACCCTGCACATGCGCATTGTTACGTATTCATAGCTAAAGACACTACTTGTAGCAAAATAAATAAAAGCTGGGGGCCAGCAATGTATGATTTTGTATCACACTAAAGTTTGAATAACATTTAACTAGCACAAATATTATTATTAGCATACATCAGTAATTAACCATGGATAATATGCTAAACGATTTACACAGGGTAGCTTGTGTACTACATAAACACAACTACACACAACAGACGACAAACAAAACCAAACAAAACAGCACAGGGGAACTATGCCAGGACATGCCCAGTACACTGGTTTTGTTGAAATTTATGTAAGAGCTATAGAGTTTCCATCAGTCATTGAAAAAGTTAGTCTGACATTGCTGGCGTACCCTTTCCTCCATTTTTTTGACATATAGTTCATAGCCCGAATGAAGTCAGTCTCCTAAAATGGTCGAGGGAGACTGGGTCAGCAATGTAAGAATACATTGTAGTGGTTTACATGAATCTATCCACATGCCCAGGTATCTCTTATCATGGAACACTTGGAAGGTGGAGATTTGAAAAAGTACCTACAGGCTATAAAGAGACAGTGAGTGAAACAACTCATACATATGCTAGTCTGCTACTTTCTGAAGCAGGGCCAATCTCTGTGCACAGTATATTGACAAAATACACATCCAAAATTACAGCTATCATACATCAACATTGAACTTTTAGTCAGTGAAGAAAAAGTCAGCGCACAATGCAGTTCATCAAAAATCAAGGACACACAAGCTGGCCACTGGCTTATAGGTTTAATCCAGCTTGAAGCATACAGACACACTGTATATGAAAAAACAAATGCTATATTTTTTCCATGAACTAGATTCATATCCATAACGATTATCTATGGCAGAATCATTTCCTAAACTGGCCATCTACTAGGAAAATCGCAGTGAATAAATGGTCGCGATTCAGTACAGAAAAGGATTCTACAAACACCCATCAGCATGAATAAAACTTACGAAACTAAATGCAGAGATTATTCCACAAATTGCACATATTGGCAGAACAGGCTTCATCGGTTTAATAAGAACAACTCCACTGAGGGGGACAAAAAGCATCCTGCTGACTGCCACCTTGTAGCGCCATATTGTTCCAATCCCGCGCGCTATACAGTATATCCACGTGTACTGTAGTATACTATAATACTGCGACTAGGCATGTATAAATACTGTAAATTTGTCAATAGTGGTAACGCTATCGTGCCTATTTAGTCCTCCGTTCAAGAAGCAGGGCCAGAGTACGAGTATGTACGTACTATTCAGGGTTTCTAGTCCTGATTGGAAACAATATTCATAGTCATAATACAGGCAGATACACACTTGTAAGTTAGAAACTAAGATAACATGCACATGTAACCAAAAATAATGTCAGAAGTCTACACAGCTTTCAGGGTTTCTAGTGCACCTTTACTCTACTGCATGTGTAGTATGCCGGGTTGAGCTCAGCAATCTAGTGATCCTGCAGTCCTAATACAGCCCGCTGTGTTGTTTTTCTGCTCTAGATTTATTCTATACACACAGCCATATCTGAATTGTACACCATGCTAGTTCCATGAAAGCATATCGTACTAGGAGTACATGGTGAAGACAGCAGTAACTCCATAATCTTACACAAGCCACTACAAATTTATTGAAAGAAAACTTGAGACATGGCTGTATTAGGTGTAACTTTAAGTCAAACATTTATGATAATGTAGTAAGCATGTACTAGTTACCACAAGGCTTCTTAGGGAGTAACATGCTTACTGACCAAAGACACATAGTGCCCAAAGGATGATAGTCCTGGAGGCTTCTTTGATGCATGACATTAATGGGAGACAAATGTTGGTACCTATTGTAAGCAAGCTCAAGCTGAATGACCTTTCATACCATAATCTCAGATCTGGTAGAAAATCGGGTTTGGAGAAGAAGCTTCTCAGGTTCTGCACTCACATAGCTGATGCCATGGCCTACCTCTCAGGAAGAGGCTTCATACACAGAGACCTCGCAGCAAGGAACATACTGCTAAATGAAAATCTGCAGTGCAAGGTCTGTGCAATACTACATCTGTGCATTAGAGTTTGTGTGTGTGTGTGTGTGTGTGTGTGTGTGTGTGTGTGTGTGTGTGTGTGTGTGTGTGTGTGTGTGTGTGTGTGTGTGTAGGTGTACATGTGTGTACTATGAGTTGCATGTGTAAAATTCTGTGTAATTTGTGTGTGTGTGTGTGTGTGTGTGTGTGTGCTTGTGTAGGTGACTGTGAGTTTGTGTGCTTGTGTGTGTATGTATGTGTGTGTATGTGTGTGCTTATATATGTGTGCCTGCACACACACACACACACACACACACACACACACACACACACACACACACACACACACACACACACACACACACACACACACACACACACACACACACACACACACACACACACACACACACACACACACACACACACACACACACACACACACACACACAATTACACAGAATTTTACACATGCAACTCATAGTACACACATGTACACCTACACACACACACACACACACACACACACACACACACACACACACACACACACACACACACACACACACACACTACACATAATTACACATTTTCCCACATAATATTTTAATCATTATACACATTAGATTGCTGACTTTGGAATGTCTCGTGATTTGGAGGGGGCTTACTACTACAGATCAAAAGGAGGTCGTATTCCACTCAAGTGGACAGCTCCAGAGGCCATTTTGTACAGGAAATACAGTTCTAAAAGTGATGTGTGGAGTTATGGAATGGTCATGTATGAGATATGGTCACTTGGTCATGAACCATTTGAAGATTTCAAAGTGGAAGAGGTTACATATACAATCATGATGCACTTAATTTTAGCATAGGGCTATATTTTGTGTCATGCATGTTTTTTGTGGAATACCATGAAGCATGTACTGTATGGATAATGTGCATTGCATGTGGAAAATGATTTTAAAAGTAGCAACATAAAGTCTATTTGTTTGCAGATCATAAACAAGTTTGACTGTGGTTTCTGCCAATACCCTCCCCCGGGATGTCCTAGACCAGTATATCACATCATGGTCAAGTGTTGGTGAGTATCAAGCATTATGCACACATGCACATATTTACTTCGGATCCATATCATACATATATTACATTATATGCATGCATGTATACTATACAAAATAGTCAATTATAAATGTAAATTTTTAAGCATGCAATTGCAAATATTATAAATATACATATTAAAATTTGTCATATACCATATACGTTTATACACACACATCTATGAACACGCGCACATGCACACACGCATGCACGTACACACGCACACACACACGCACGCACACACACACACACACACACACACACACACACACACACACACACACACACACACACACACACATTTATGCTAGCTGTTACTTTGTGCAGGCATCCTGATGCCCATCAACGACCAACATTTCATGACATCTTTGAAAGCCTTAAAACCAAAGCACACTCTCTACTGAGGTGGGAGGAGAGAGATACAATTGGATCAGAAGCTTCTACTCTTGGAGGTCCACTCCAATATGGGGCATTGCTTCATCAGGACCTTCAGCAAAAGTACAACTTGTATTAACAATACATAATAGCAACTGTAACAATCAAATTACAGAAAAATTATACTGTAACAGTTATAAACAGTTACTGTAAATATGTTGATTGTACATGATGTTAATGTATGTTCAAGACTCACCACCTTCAAGTTAATACTCAGAAAGTCATGCATTCTGGCTACATTAATAATTAAATACTTTTATTATACATGGATTTAAACGGTATAACAGTTTCTATGTTGCCTGATTTAATAAGATTAGAATAATACGTTCATTTATGACCTCTTTTGTTTAATGTATGCATACACTGCATATACAATATAAAGGATAGCTTTACAAAAACTTGCAAGCAAACTACACTTAGTGCGTATACTACTGTGAGCCCAAGAAGAATGCTTATTTCATAAAGGAACCATTTCCTTAAGACATAGTGCAGCATGATTTCTGTTATCAACTGTATAAGCATGTAATTCCCGGTTGTACATGTGTCATGGAGAATGGTAGTACTTGATGTGTAGGAAAGATCCAAAAGCAAAATGGCAGAAAGTACATTTGGGTCCATGGCCACATAACATTATACATAATTCCTCTAAAAAGTCACTTTGGATATGTAATATACACTAGAATTGATATAAGCGGTACAATTAGTCCCCATAAGCAAATATCATCGGCTATTAAATAAATATAGGTGTTCTAGGGAGTATAATTACCTGAATGCGTGCATTTTTGAGAGCTTCATTTTGTGAGGTTGGAGGAGATCTAATCCCTTTAAAAGCCAGTAGCCCCTCCCCTGCTTTCTCCCACTCATCTCCCATGCAAACCATATAATATTAAAATTCTGCTTAGAGCAAGCTCATGCAGCTAAGTCGAATGTGAGTCAAACATATAAATTTGTCAGTGGCGGTGGAATGTGTAAACTTAAGGGGGGGGGGGGTGTAGGGTGATGTGTGATGCGTGTAGCAATTGAATGCATATTATCATTTGATACAGCTTGTGAGGTAGCATAAATATTTTTTGTCAAATCATTGCATATTATATGGTGTCATGGCAGACATGTGGGAGGATTTTTAGAATTACGATTAATGTGGTTCTACCTTAAAATTCATGAAAAATCATGTATACAACTTTGGGGGGGGGGGCATTTTCGATATTTATTGTTGAATTTTCCATTGTAAAATTACAGTAATTAGTATTATTGTGTAAGAATTTAGGGAGGGCAGTGCCCCCTCACCTAAAATTTAGGGGGGTAGTGCCCCCTCAACTAAAATTAGGGGGTAGTGCCCCCTCAACTAAAATTTAAGAGGACAGTGCCCCCTCAACTAAAATTTAGGGGGGGTGCCCCCTCAACTAAAATTTAAGGGGGGGGCAATGCCTCCCTATCCCCCCAGTTCCACGTACAGCCCATGTTTGTGTCATGGTGAATAGAGATCAAAGGAAAGAAGTGGTTTGTAAAAACAACCTCAACCTGTTTGTATAAGTTAGGAAAAGGTATCACAAGGGATGTAGGGAATTAAGCTAGCCCTTTACCCAGTCATGTTCTGTACCCGTCTAGCCTATGTATGCCTTGCACTGTGTCAGTCCTAGACCTATGCATAGTCCATCCTGATGCCCGTCTAGCCCAATGTATACCTAACCCTCTATATGTCTATACCTATGCCTGTTCAGCCCTATGCAACAAACAACTCTGTCTTGTTCCAGTGATTTTTGAAGATTGACAATTTTTCATCCCTACATCTTTCACCCATTTTAAAATGCCATTGGTTTTTGTACGGTTTATATATACTCAGAACACCCTCACCCATATACCTCCACTTCAAAATGTGGCTAGCAAAATGAAAATAAATTAATGTCTTCTCAAGGGCAACATATTGCAAAATTCACCGTTATGGTAACAACATATTGCAGGGTCCATATGTAACTTATAGATTCCCAGTGTAGGGCACGTGAGTGTGAATGTGAAAGTAGCTGGTATTCACAGTGACAATACATATCACCTTTCAACACTAATATCCTATAAAAATACTAGAACTTTGACAACATTGTCACTCTATAAGTAGCGATGTTCCAGTAAGAGAAGGGATGTGGAGAAAAGTACTCAGTCTGGTTTGTTTCATCATAGCATGGTATATTGCAAAGCTGACTAGAGGTCAGTCTAACTAATATTACAGTAGAACCTTGTTAGTAAGAACACTGTTAATGAGTATAATACCTGATTATAGGAAGTACAAGGATATGATACCCCAGCTTATAACCTACAATACTAATCTATTGACAAGTACCACTGATAGTGAGTAACAATTTGGAGGGTCCCCAGGTGCATGTACTCAATAACGAGGTTTGACTGTATAGTGTTCCTTCATAATATACAGTCACTATGACTGCATGTATGTGATGCTTGATCAGATCCCACATGCAAGGATATTAAATAATATTTTTTTTCTGCAAACAACATTATTAAAATTTAGCACAGTACACTGAACACTGATATGGCTGCTAAAATAGACATTGAGTGGAATAATAATAATGAATCGTTCATGTTAATCATAGTAATAAATGACAGTCTACTTAAGGCTTGCATTCATTGTTGTATAATATAATAATAGCTTGTATGCATTATAATAGAAGGAACTGTTTGTCAATGATAACACTTAAAGCAACACTATTGTAACTGTTTCTTAATCAAAAAGTGACAGCATGCAATGATTAAAATCTCTTTCTAAAATGCTATGTATCTCTAATTTTCAGGACAGTTCTGTGACACTAAATGGCCTCAGACAAGCATGTGGATCCAACTATCTGCCAGCTTTCAATTTACATGCAATGGATCAGTTACAAAATATAAAATATGTGCAGAAAATCCCCCACTAGATGAATTTGAAATGAAATTGTTTCTATTTGTAATAAATTACAATACTACTTTAGCAAAGCCATATGTCACAAACAGCCCAGCAATCCACCAAGACAATGTGAACACATTTAGGGAGGTTGAATCAAATACATACGTCATGAGAAACTTCCAACCAGGAAGCACTCTGGGTGCCTTGGTTAGGATACTTGAAGGATATGAAGCATATAGTGAGACAAGGTGAGCATCTACCAAAATACATAGTATACACTCAATCGTATTATTCAAGTTATTACAGTGATTTATTTGTTTGTTTCTTGACAATACATATTATTAGTGAGAAATGCATCGAACGACTTCTGGTGACTACCAATGAGAGTGAGAGCTGCATTGCAGGTCATGGTCCATACATACTTCAACTAGTGACAGAAGGTTAGCAAACTTGAAACATTGACAGGTGTATATGTATACCTGATATGAGATACATTTACTAGCTACTACACTATTCTATATACATGAATTCACAAACAAATTTGATTAGTATAGTGGGCCCCTGTACCCTCCGGACCAGGCCAAATTATTCCATTATCCAGAATATTCCTTTATCCAGGACATACATTCCTGCTATGCCAATAGTGGGGACTGTCTTTATGCATATTAAATGTATGTCATTGAATGCATGTGTGTACAATATAAACACATACCGTGAATAAAATAACATGTTTCAAATGGGACATAGCAAGCAATGTTATTGATTTTTCATTGCAGGGTATCTATAATTGACTTGGATTAACTTGCATTTACAATGTTATTCTATTAAACAGCTAGTATGTTTTATACGCACTTTGAATATAAATGATTTAAAATTCTAAGTTATTCCTATATCCAGAATATTCCTTTTAAGAGGTATTCCTTTAAGCAGTTCTTTTACTACTGTAACAGTGCATGCTTACAAATGATTCTGTACTTGCAGACTACATTCCATTAACCAGAATATTCCTTAAAGTGTTACGCGATTAAGTGGGGCCCACTGTAACTTAGTGAGATCAGGGAACACATACACACATGCTCACACATGCAGGCATGCGTCCATGCTTTAGTGTTTTGTGATCCCTGAAGACGTGCCCTACAGTAACTCCAGAATTGATACCATGCATATAATAAAAAAATAATGATTGTTAATGTTTTCAATTCATGCATTCATATAATATATATTTCAATAATATCATGGCTGCTGCCTGTAAAATTAATGTATTACAGCTAATTTCACAACTATATATTATGCACACTACATTTGTTAGCAACGTTTAACTTACTCTAGTAATATAGTTTATATAATAATTATAGCGACTGTCATGAATGTTTCTCAGATTGCATCATGAATACTGAAGACAATGAAGGTAAACTGTGCATGCAATCTGAAGAAATGTCCAGTAATGAATCAACAATGAATCTGACCTCATCACCATCAACAACCCAGGATACAACTTCCTTTTCAACAACCTCTCACCTGGGCCTCAATACCAACCCCTCTACATGGGCAATAGCTATCATTGCTACCCTACTCCTTCTACTTCTTGGTGAAACAATCATTTGCATACTTTTGTGGATAGTGTGCTTGAAGTACCAAAAGCTTTATTCAAAAGCTACAAAATGTAAAATATTCACAGGACACAGCACTGGAGCCAATGAGTCATGCCATTTAAGGGTCATTATATATATACATATATATATATATATATATATATCCGTATCACAATTTCTCAAGATCGTCTAGTAAAATATGTAATTACTTATAGTTTCTGAAATGCGTGAACAGCCTCCAAGTGATGCATACCACAGCCTGGAAAACCCTTCTCACAGCGACTACGAAGAAGTGAATAATAACAGCTCAAAAGCCAAAGTAAGTACAAAGCCAAAAGTAGTGCCATTGCAATCTCCCTACAGTCACTGTGGAGAAAATGAAATTGAGCACTCTGAAGAAACAGAATTTGTCAACAGCAAAGTATACGCATGGTCCAATCTTGTGGTCAGACACACATGCAATTCATGTTGTATGTTCACTACACCCATGCATGTTATCATATAATAACAGATGCATAGTCGTACTGTATAACAGTTTTCATATACCTTAAAAGTTAAAGCTTTCACATGCCGTCGCTTAAAGTTTTGCAAAATTTAAGACTTTGCAAGTTTTTTTACATTTTTATAATTTTACGAATTATGACTACCTCACTGCAACATCCCTGATGTTTAATTCCTAGGAGGTGATTATGGATGTGACATGGTTCACAAAGTTTTTGCAAAGCTCTCTTCCCTTGGACCATAATTTATTATAATATCCAATATGCTTAGGTATGCATGATAGCCGATTCGAAGGAATTTTCGTACAATGAATTGAACAACCTATAATCTATTGAGCATGCAATGGGTCATTGTTGGTCGAACAACAAACACCTAAGGGCCTGCGCCTACTCTGATTCTGATTCAAAAATTGTGCTAGTAAACTTTGAAATTCGCAAACACCTCTTCATCTACAAAATTTACTTTGTGAAACTTTTAGCTGTGTAAGTTAAAGTTTCAACTTCTACGGTTACCATTTAACGGTAATAGTCTTATACAGTATATGTGGTGCACATCCATGTAGGTGAAAACTGAAACTATGCATAAAACACTTTTACTGATGCTTGTCTGTTGAGCAAAAGTACTTAGAAATGTTTGCTCACAAATAAAGGATACAGTGAATAGAACTCTGAATATACATATTATAGTTAACTTGTTAACATCTCACAATGTATTGAAGCTGTTAAAGCACAATGTTTTTGTCTATTCATAACATGAAGGTGAGCAGTCTAATACAATGCCATGTAAAAGGCTTCATATAATGTACACAATGTACCTTTGGTCAACAGCTGACATTGAAATGGGAAAATGTAATTGGCAAAGAATGTACACAGTTCATCATAACAAACAACAACACAGCTTTTCATGGACATACACCTACCATATAAATTTGCCAAAACAGCCATAGTGACTGGATCTGCAATTTTGCAGTGCATGCAGTAAAGAAATTTAACACTAACTACTTAGTAGCACCTTTTACAGTTACAAAAACAGCGGTGTGGATGAACAAAATTGTTAAACTTTTAGCAAAAATATTTAGTTTACAGGGTATGTTATTAACTGATACAGTGAGTATTGATAATTAATGATTATAGTCCAGTTAAGCAAGATTTAACGCATGCACGCACAATAGTACATGGGATCAAGATTTAGTTACATCATGCAGGGGTAGTCCCGCATGCATTAGCATAATTTTGATCTACAGTTACTGTTCCATAAAGTGCACTAAGACGTGGACATTTTAATGCGCACACACATAATGAAAACTGATATACTACCATAAACACATAGCACATGCATGCATGCAGTATAACTTGGTGTTTGATAATGTATACTTGTATAATAGAACAATGGCATTTACGAAATGGCAGACACTGTAGACTACTGGCACCCAACAGGAACAGCTGACGATATATACACCCAAATGAAAAACAAGCAGTATTCCCTCATTCAACAAGGAAACATTAAATTATTGGCAGACATTGGGGAGGGAGAATTTGGGCAGGTTCACAAAGGAGAATGGTTCACGGGTAACAAGGTTCTTCAAGTAGCAGTTAAAGAGCTCAAGAGATCAGCAACTGAAGAAGATAGAGCTAAACTGTTCAAAGAAGCAGCTCTCATGGGTCAATTTGCTCACAACCATGTTGTTATGCTACATGGAGTCGTAAATGAAGGAAATAAAGTATGTGAACTGAAAAATTAATAGATTGAAAATACCAATTGCAGCTGTGTCCACATGCATGTATGCATTAAATACCCCATAGAATTTTTATACTTTTGTATGTCAATAAATTTCACAGTGCAAAAATTTTGTATAGCTAGCCTCATCTTTAGGGGTCATAAATTTCCGTCAATAAAAATTTCATAGTCTCTGGCTACAGATTGTGCAATAAAAAGGGTCTTCTCTTGTTCTCCAAACGTTTGCTTCTCCTAATGAATAAAATTGTGTCTTACTGTTTGTTTATCCTATATCTAGTTAGTATACTTTAATCTCTTAAGAGTTAGCAAGCAAGATCTAACAGATGGACTGTAGTCCTCTTGGTAGTTCTTTGTCTTTGTCAATGTCGAGGAAGCTTGAACTTGAAGACTACTGGCAAAGACACATGCATATATATAAGCTTGAAAAAGCAAATGCAAGGAAAAGTTAAACTAAGAAGCTAAGCAAAGTACATTGTGTATACAATCAATCCTTGCAGACAAATCCTATGGTAGTATAAAATGGGTACATGATCCTATTGTTAGCTATTTTTTCATTGAGTTCAGGGATAAATAATTTTGTAGATCCTTTTTTGAACCACGAAAACTGCAAAATTTATTAGTTGCAAAAATTCCTGACATACAGTATATACTATATACATTAGTTTAATATAGATGTAAATGTTTGTAAGAAAACAGACATTGTATTTATTACAATGCATTGGTCTGACTACAATAATACTCGTGAATAAAGATCACTGAGCGCTGTCTGAAAATTTTAATATGAGTATACAGTATGTCCATACATTACATAGTTATAATAGATTAATTATCAATTTACTAATAATCTCAATCGAATGTGCACAGGTTCTGTTGGTGATGGAATACCTAGCAGGAGGAGATCTGCTAGAATACCTGCTCAAACAACGCCACAGGTAAAGACATCCTACTTTACTCAATTTTAAGTCAGTTGCACACAAATGTATACATTTTACACTGACTGTGTCTTTTCCCAAACATTGGCCACCAGTCAAAAGCTTCTTCAACACCTTCCAAGACAGCTCCTTGCATTCTGCACTCACATAGCTGATGCCATGGCCTACCTTTCAGGAAGAGGATTTATACACAGAGACCTCGCAGCAAGAAACATACTGTTGGACAAGAGCCTAAACTGCAAGGTGTGGAAGTACATAGTGGCATGACTACATAGTCTGTTAGAGTATGAAATTAAATTTTACATATAAATGTGTAATATAATTTATGTACAGTGACTGTCATAAAATGCTATACTATATCAGAAAAATTTAACATTTAAACTTAAATGAAGAGCTTGATTCAACATGTTTTCACAACTGAGTATATATAGATTACAGATTTTGGTATGTCCCGTGATCTTGAAGAGGACTATTACTACAAGGTACAAGGAGGACGTATACCAGTCAAGTGGACAGCCCCAGAGGCCATTTTGTACAGGAAATACAGTACTAAAAGTGATGTGTGGAGTTATGGAATGGTCATGTATGAAATATGGTCACTTGGACACAAACCCTTTGAAGAATTCACAATAGAGGAGGTAATATATACATAGAACTATTTATGATGTATTTTAGGTAGTACCTATATCAGTAGGAAACTTACCCTTTTCACTACTTGCAATTGCTCATTTTCAACATTATGACAAGCAATATTATATGACTTACAGTCAGTGCAATATTAATATATCAATCATATTAGCGTACCATTCACTCCATTCTCATCAAAAAGATAGTCTGCATGTACAGTGATGATTTCATACAGAACCCATCATGATGGTAGAATTAATGCCTGCATTTTGCATGGGTGCATCTTAGAATGCCATTGTGTTGGGTATGATATGTTATTCATCATTAGGTTCTGAGAGTTCTGGACAAGGAATACTGTCAGCCTCCACCTCCAGGCTGCCCACATGGGATCTACCAAATAATGGTCAACTGCTGGTAAGTACAAGATGCATATATCACTGTAGCAGTATCATTATAGTATAGTGACACCTCTCATCCGAGCCTCTGTAAATCAGCCATACTGTTTGATTCGAAAATTCACCCAAGAATGAACCTGTCTGTTCCCAGCCACCTGTCTAATCGCAGCCTAATTTTTTGGTCCCAATGTTTCACTGTTGCATTGCACTGCTCCTATCAGCCATGTACAAAAAACAATATCATAATGTATGTGCTTCTTATAGTGATACCCAGTTATAACATGAAAAATTACAATGTCATAATGATTACTAATAAGCATGTATTGTTGTAGTAAGTCTGAGGTTACATTATTATGTGCATATAATATGACACTGTGACAAGTTAGAGCTTCAAATTGCATGGCATATCACTTCAATTTATATACCCAGGAATCCTAATGCTCACTTGAGGCCTACTTTTCAAGGGATTTTTGAGGGCCTCCAGAAAGGTCAGCATTCACTGGATTGGGAGGATACAGATGTAATGAGATCAGAAGCAGCTACTCTTGGAGCTCCACTGCAGTATGGAGCATCACTCTATCCAGATCTCCAGCAGAAGTACAAAAAATAACAACATGGATAATGCAGCATGCAATCAATGACATATAAATAGTCATCACACACACACACAAATGAAACTACATGTTGTATTTCAATTATATTAGGAAGATAGGAGGGGGGGGGGGGAATAATGTAGATAATACTGTTCAGAAGTACAAAAAAGTAACATTTCAATACTGCGTCTTTAAAGACAGTATTAAATAATTTCAATCAATATACAAATGCAAACTGGTCAATTGTCAGCAGTTTCAGCATAACACACACACACACACACACACACACACACACACACACACACACACACACACACACACAAACACACACACACACATACACGCACACACACACACACACACACACACACACACACACACACACACACACACACACACACACACACACGCACACGCACACACGCACATGCATGTACACGCACGCACACACTTTTTTTTTCACATGTCACCATCATTAATAGTATCAACAAAACCCAGTACATTAGACTGGTAACAACAGCATGCAGTATATGTGGACAACTAAAGAACTAAAACAAAAAAAGGAACTATGAAGTATGTATGTAGTGACGTGAAGGTGATCGTAGCACTGCCAAAAACGTTCTGAAGATGAACAGCACAGTATTGCTAAGACACCTGCCTATATACTATTGAACTAAGAGATACCTATACATACACTCAGCCAATTACTACATACAGATGACAGATAGTATTTTAAAGGAGCAAAAAAATCACAAGTAAATTAGCCAGTCCAGTTACGTTTGCACCAGATGTTATACGAACACACACACACACACACACACGCGCGCGCGTGCACACACACACACACAAGCCCACGCCCACACACACACACACACACACACACACACACACACACACACACACACACACACACACACACACACACACACACACACACACACACACACACACACACACACACACACACACACACACACACACACACACACACACACACACACACACACACACACACACACACACACACACACACACACACACACACACACACACACACACACACACACACACACACACACACACACACACACACACACACACACACACACACACACACACACACACACACACACACACACACACACACACACACACACACACACACACACACACACACACACACACACACACACACACACACACACACACACACACACACACACACACACACACACACACACACACACACACACACACACACACACACACACACACACACACACACACACACACACACACACACACACACACACACACACACACACACACACACACACACACACACACACACACACACACACACACACACACACACACACACACACACACACACACACACACACACACACACACACACACACACACACACACACACACACACACACACACACACACACACACACACACACACACACACACACACACACACACACACACACACACACACACACACACACACACACACACACACACACACACACACACACACACACACACACACACACACACACACACACACACACACACACACACACACACACACACACACACACACACACACACACACACACACACACACACACACACACACACACACACCAAAAGTCAGTGGCTCATTGCATATGTAGCTGTAATGGTATACCGGTAATAATGATATTCATAAACTGAACACGTTACTAATGTGAAAGATGCCACTTACACCTAATCTTGACACCAGCCACAATATGTCCCCATGAAATGGAGGTAGTAAACGCAGGTCTGTATTGCATAAGGCCACATTTGGGCCTATATAAATAATATCATAATATTATATATAATGTATATACATACATAATTGCTCTAATATGTCACTTTCGGTATTATATGGAGTGCGGCAATGCTCCCTAACTCCATATGTAGGATTTGCTGAGAAGAACATGGCCGCCATAAATTAGCACAAATTCATTTTTGCCCGAAAACTGACAGTATGGCAGCTTTATAGCTTTCAAAAGCAGATGTTGTTGCATTTTGACAAACCATAATAATGTATATCGAACACACTGAAGTCAGCTATGTACTATAGACTCTTTGACTTTAGAATATGGCATTGTTATTTCAATATAACTCATTTAGAAATACAGTTACAGTTCTTGTTAACTAATAATAACATATAACTGTGATTTTGAAGATGAAAGACTAGGAATATTCAACACTGAGTACATTCCTCAAATTGTGAAAGAGAAGTTAAAGGCAATATAAGTTTACTCAGTTTTATTAGAAAGACAGTTGAGACATTGGCCATGCTTAAGACAGATATTTTCATTTTTTTTCTCCTGGAGTTCTCTTACTTGTTTCCACAAATTCTCAAGGGTTAGAGTGAATTTTTACAAAGTACAGAGATATTATGTTAGAATATCTTGGTCAGGTAGAGAGTAAGAATTTCAAGCTGAAATACCTATAATTTATTATATACATTGTCTAGTTATCATTTTGATAGTACGTATATTAGACTATCGCTCAGTATATATTGCAGTGGCTTGAACAAAACTGTAGCTGCATTCACGAACAACTAGTCTAAGTTTGTATCTGATCATGAGATCAAGACAAAAGGCGTGCATAATTTCAAGACAGTCTCTGGGCTGTAGCAGTAATTTTTAATATACTGCATATAACATACATTATGTCACTGCTGTTACTGCATTTTTTCCTTTACAGGACAAGGTTGCTCTCCTTGGTCAAGGGCATACTCTGTTTATGTGGCTCAGAACCAAAAATTCACTTGTGAAACTGAATTATCTGAATATATGATCTGTGCCGCCTCAGAAAATGTGAAGCTCAGACTTATACTGTTTATATTAAGAGAATCTGATGGCAATACAACAAGTTTGCCACGTTCCTTGTACTACAATGATAACCTAAAAATTAATAGAAAAAAAGTGCAGCAGTTTGGCAATAAATTTATTGCATACCCACCTATAGCAGTTCATCCAGGTGACACACTTGGTGCAATTGTTAAAGTGACTGATGGGCAAGTAAATGATATTGAACAGTAAGTGTACATTGATGTAGAGAAAAACTTTTGCATGGAATTTAGAGACTGCTCTTATGACTGTGTTTACAATTGCAGCTGTCATATACAACTGTGGATAACCAACACAACAACACATAGCTGCGATATGAGTGAAGGTCCTTATATAGTGCAAAAAGCAGACCATGGTAAGTGTGGGAGTACTTTGCATGCATGCGTTTAATATATTAGGTATACTTTACAATCACAGTAGTTCATCACTATCATGGTTAATGCTGTAAATTGAGCAGCTCCTTATTTGTCCTTTAATTCAAAACGTTTTACCATTTAATTTGAGTGCATGTGCTGCGGTGCCGGGATGTTTTACTTATTCCTATTAAATTATTATTAAAATATATACTCATAACAATCGACCTGTTGTGCTCAGATTGTTTTCATCCAGTTGAAAGTAGCTTGATATACACTTCACAACAACTGCCAACATCACAAACGACATTTCCACAAGAGACAAGTGAGCTCACCACCAACTTATCGTGGACGGCTGCTGTCGTCCTTGCTGTATTTCTTATCACTGAGACAACCCTGTGTGGTGTTCTATGGGTGATGTGCCTGAAGTATCCAAGACTTTACAAAAGTGCAAGCAAATTTAAAAGTCACACTCTTACAAGAAATGACGCTTCAGTCTGTAAGTAAAGTTCCCCTTGGTGGGAAAAGTTGCTAATAGATTGTACTTCATTGTACTGCATTGTGTTTCATGTTTACATGTCCAGTGAAATGATATTCTGTCAATTGGTACAAAATTACATGTAAGTGTATCAGTGTAGCTTTTGCACTTAGGCTGTACTTCCTATAGTATTTACACACAGTGGTATATCAGATCGTGTGCTTGTATTAGTTTTTACAGTAAGATTTGAGAAATACCACCAAAATTCAAATTAACAATGTAAAATGTTAACATACAATCTTAGACTATATATTTGTCTATACCTGAGGGATTGGCTAACACCATAATTATAGCATTATTTTTACTGAACAAATATAATTTACCAATTTAATAATTAATGTCGGTGATTGCAATGAAATCAGAAGTATGATGGTTATTTCACTGCCACACTTACAGTTTACCATGACAGTTCAGTTGTGTTGGATAACGAAGAGACTTTGCAACCTCAGAATGGAAATTATCACACCATTCTGAATTCTGATTACAGTGATTGTGAGGACAAAAGTTACAGTAACTCTTACAGTGCACCTACAGTTACTGTAACATCATTGTCAACAAATACTCTCGTCCAACAGTCAAAGGTCAACTGCTGTGGACATTATGAAATGGAAGAACATGAAACAGAACATATTAACAAAGTATGCTTATCTATTGCATATTATTATGTACAGTGTATGCATACTTAATACATTCACATCATTAAAGGACACAAAATACACATAGCATTGTATACAATGTCATATTGTACCAATAATATTGTAATTGTATTTACGCTGTACACCCAATTGCAACTTATACAATTGGAAGATTTGCAGAAGAAATATGTTTCCTACAATGTGGCATCAAACAACAAAGAGAACATAGACTGGGTGTTTGTCTGTATATACCAGCTTCATACTGAAAGTGTTTAGTAATGCATTTACTATGCCAGCCGAAGTCGAATGATCCACACTACAATGCACTCACTTCTGATTTATACTGGTGACTATAGTGGAACCTCCCTAATATATACAGATATTTTGGATCAAAAATGAAAATTTAAATAGTCTGTTTTAATTCAAGGTTTCCACTATTCAGAGGTTATTTTGTTATACATAATATTATTTAATATCTGGAGCCATAAAAATATTAATTAATTGTAAACCCATCCAAGTTCGTATTAAGTTTTATATTATACAAAGCTAGAGTTCAGATCCATGCAGCTTACAGGTCTGCATGAGGTTTCACTGTAAACAAAGTTGGATATAAGCATCATAATATAGAACTGATAGTACAACTGTACACTTTTCTACTAAATTAAATTTGAGCATTGCAATCTGTCATTTACAATTTCATGATGATCATACATAGAACATGGGAATTTATGAAATGGAAGATGATGCAAACTACTGGTACCCAATGGGAACAGCTGATGACATATACTCAGAAATGAAGAACAAACAGTATCCCCTCATTCAGCAAAGTGACATTAAACTGACAAAGGTTATTGGAAAAGGAGAATTTGGGCAGGTGCACAAGGGAATATGGACCACAAATAATAAGCCAATGACAGTCGCAGTGAAAGAGCTCAAGGAATCCGCATGTGAAGAAGAGAGAGTGAAGCTCCTCAAAGAAGCAGCTATTATGGGACAATTCACCCATTACCATGTTGTTATGCTATTGGGAGTGGTGAACGACAGCAAGAAGGTAAAATACAGGTGTTACAGTAGAACACTGAATGAATAAGTGCATTCACATCATAATAATTAATATTATAGTCAAGCCTCTTTACAAAGTCACTGGATACAACATCACTCTCTCCTTAAGAACACACATGTTGGGAACTGTTTCACTGGTCTCTGTACAAAATGTACTGTTACAATAACAACTTGGTTATAGCAGCACAAAACAGTGGAACCATGCAGTGGTGTTGTTGTAAACAGTTGTGACTGCACTGCATAACAGTATTTCACCACATATCCACAGTATAGTACCTCTATGTAGCATAAAGAATATTATCCACACAGAAGCACAGTGTGTGCGTGTGTGTGTGTGTGTGTGTGTGTGTGTGTGTGTGTGGTGTGTGTGTGTGTGTGTGTGTGTGTGTGTGTGTGTGTGTGTGTGTGTGTGTGTGTGTGTGTGTGTGTGTGTGTGTGTGTGTGTGTGTGTGTGTGTGTGTGTGTGTGTGTGTGTGTGTAGCAAGTTATACCATGACATGACATTTCATGCTAAAGGGACTTGTATACTCATCAAAAAGTCTAATTATATGTTTACATCATAAACTACAGGTTCTACTAGTGATGGAATACCTACCACGAGGTGATCTTCAACAATGCCTTCTCAAACAAGGACACAGGTGTGAACAACTGCATTGTCATGTATCACATAAAGAAGGCTATTACACAATATCCTATATATGCCAATTTCCATACAGTGAACATCTTCTTCAGGAATCTCAGCTTCCAGAACAGCTCCTTTTGTTCTGCACTCACATAGCTGATGCCATGGCCTACCTCTCAGGAAGAGGCTTCATTCACAGAGACCTTGCAGCAAGGAACATACTGCTTGATGAGCATCTACAGTGCAAGGCATGCACCAATCAGTGATGAGTGCATGACACATCTACTGTTGTAACTGCTACGTACTGGCAAGAATTTTGCAATATTGTTGACAAATTGAATATAATACAATGTCATATGTATGATTGCATGCCCATGTAGATTGCAGATTTTGGGATGTCATGTGATCTCCAAGACGACTACTACTACAAACCAAAAGGAGGTTGTATACCAGTCAAGTGGACAGCTCCAGAGGCCATTT
>CAUJGJ010000185.1:4309274-4329274 GCA_963170055.1 Halisarca cf. caerulea | reverse complement strand
CAATAGTACGCATGCTATTCAAGATTCTAGGGCCATGCACGTTGTTATGAGTTTTGTTATTATCTAATAATTATTATATAATATAACAACATGACATTGTATTCACTGCTATTTTTCAATATAAGGGCCCATGTACTATGTTTCAATATCAATTAGTATAATATGGAATCAAGTTAAAAATGCTACCTATATAATAATATATTGTTAGACCGTGGACGTGAAACATGCAATCTTTAGGGAGTGGTGCACTATGCACGTAGTAATTGGACGCATGTTATCCTTTGTACTGCTTGCCATGCATGTGAGGAAGCATGAGTCTACACATACAGGAGACATGGGTGAATATGACATGCATGAGAGACATGGGTGAGGATGACATGAGTGACATGGGTGAGGATGACACGAGAGACATGGGTGAGGATGACGTGAGAGACATGGGTGAGGATGAAATGAGAGACATGGGTGAGGATGACGTGAGAGACATGGGTGAGGATAACATGAGAGACATTGGTGAGGATGACATGAGAGACATGGGTGAGGATGTCATGAGAGACATGGGTGAGGTGACATGAGAGACATGGGTGAGGATGATATGAGAGACATATGTGAGGAAGTGTAGAATCACAATTAATGTGGTTCTACTGTGAACATTAATTTAATGAAATCAGGAATTTCTAATTCTTAGGGCATTTTTCGTACTTAAATTTATAATTTAGAGGACTGCCCCACTGTTACAGCACCTATATGCTAGAATTACAGATTATTTTGTACCATATCACAATTATACTAAAATTATTATACATAACAATATTTTAATTGATACTTAGTTGGTTTAATCTGCACCCACATGCATGCATAATATGGTATATACACACACATAAGCACGCACACACACACACACACACACACACACACACACACACACACACACACACACACACACACACACACACACACACACACACACACACACACACACACACACACACACACACACACACACACACACACACACACACACACACATGCACACACATGTATGTATATACACACATATACACATACAATTACACATGTACGTACATGTGCCCCTGCATGCATACAAGAGTTATAATATACCCTTGAACCAATTAATTAATATAAACCATATAATATATATTCTATATAATAAAGCATACATGCCAGTGCATGGAATTCAATCATGCATGCATGCGCATGCATGCAGTGTCAACCTATACACATGCATGCATGCACCTAGCTGCATGCATGCACCTGCATGCACATGCACACATACATGCATTCAGTGCATGTTCTCCCATGCATGCAAGAATTATATAATTCTTGCATGCATGCATGCACGAATGCACATGCATGAATTATAATAATATTAATATAGTAAAGGCATATAATATATTATTATATATATTTTATATTATATATTATGTATATTATATACATATACGTGCATGCATGCATGACATACAGTATAATATATACAATTAAATCGCTTTCAGCTTTGATCAGCTATGTAGGTTGGGCAATATAGCTTGATTTAATTGTCATATATTATAATAATAGATTTTCGGTATACCCACATGCCATTTTTAAGATACCTGGAGAACATTGCACACTCACATCTAAAATTAATGTGCTCATACATGTACACACACAGGCACGCACGCACACACAAGTCTCGCAGGCCACACACACACACACGTATATATACATGAGCATACCCAATCACATTATAAAAATATGCATGCAACATACATGATAATACTATTATGATAAAATTAATAGCACACAGCTACTTATAAAATACGCACATACTGCAGATGGACTTGGTATCAAACATTTGGAAAAAAATAATTCAAAATACAATGGGCAATACATTAGAGTAGCACTAGATAATATCAACAGCCACTGTGACAGTGAAGAAAAATTTAATAATGGCTCCATTCAAGTTGTGTACAACATGCAGGAGAGTAGAGGCTCAGACAACGGATCCTTTCTTGTCGGCAGCCCCAAAGGAACGTGCAATTGCAGCTCTCTTTGCCTGGGGTGTTCTCAAGTCCAACACTGAGGTGAAGGTGCACAAGGATTGTGTACTGATGATGCTCTGGTTACCTGGAGAGTCCTAGGGAGAAGGTACAGCATAAAAGGGGAATGAAGTGGAGGAGTAGATGAAAGAAGAAACAAAATTTACACATTAATCTATTAAAGTAAAATGAATGACACTGAATACCGATATTCCTGTGATATGTACCACACAAAACGTACATACAGACTCATGCAAACATGCACACATCCACCCACCCTCACACACACACGCAAGTACATACGCATGCACACATGCACACACACACACACACACACACACACACACACACACACACACACACACACACACACACACACACACACACACACACACACACACAAACAAACAAGCCCACACAAACACACATGATAAACAACCATAAGCAACAATCTTTATAACGATTATTACTGTGCATTTGAAATGCATGGCTGGTGTAGGCTTACTGGTGGCTCCAGTATACTTGCAGAAGGCGACAAAGCTGGACTGAAAGTAGTCTCATCTTCATCCATGGTTTGCATGTTACTATGCAAGGGTAGACTGCAGGTACAAACAGTAACAGAAGAGGAGAAAGTGATCCACGACATCATTGACGTACATGTGCAATGTATGGGGCATTAGACTGACTTCAATAATGGCTTTCTGTGGGACTTGCCAGAAAACACTCGTTTCACTTTCTTCTTTGCACCACTGTCAAGAGAGTAGTGTGTACACACATGTAAATGCGCATTTATATTTAAAGGCAAATTTCACAAGTAAAAATGAGAGAGAACTACAGTAGAACCTCGCAATAAGACCACCTCGGAAAAAAGACCACCTCAGAATTAAGACCACTTTGTTGCAGTCCAGAATTTCTCCTATAGTTTTACATGGAAATTAGTTTCAGAATAAAGACCACATTTTTTCTTCTGGATGTCAAAACCTCACAATTAAGACCACTTATTTGTGGATACTGCTGTTTTCTGTGGATATTAGGCTCTGAAATGATGACATCAGTAGAAAGAGATGGTGAACTTGGGGTCACTTTTTTAACATCGTAATGGAGTAACAATAAAAGAGGTGTGATGGTACAAATTTTCTACAGTTTTATGGCCTTATGTGCATCCTGTGCTTTGGAATAACTTCTGGATGTGCCATGCTATTCTGGGTAGTACTTTCAGAAATAAGACCACCTCAAAATTAAGACCACTTACAACGGTCCCAAGGGTGGTCGTATTTGTGAGGTTCTACTGTACATGCATATAATATAATAATAATACATACGTACATATGTAAACACAGGAAAAAAATACTGTATGTGAGTTGAAAGGACACAAGCACCAGACACATAATACATTGAAGCACAGACTCACATACAGGCATACAGCTCCAAAAACATGCATGCACACATGTACCTATACAGGCAACAAAGTACACAAATGCACAAACACAGCATCAGTTCAAAGGTGCCTGTCTACATCAAAGGTGCCTGTCTACCTTATGGCCTTCTTTAAGGATGATGATGATCCTGGCTTTTTACTAAGTGTTGACATGACTGCATCAGCAGTGCTGTGAATGAGGAACATCTCCTACAAAGAGTCCAAAACACACAGTTCAGGTAAGTACAGTCTAGTCCTGTAAACACAAAAACACACAACTCACATGATGAGACATGTAGTGTAGGTTGGCCAGCTGTTTGCAGACTTGTTGGGCAAACACAGAGGCAGAATCTGGCTCAGCAGAGATTAACTTGAACACAAGAACTTTCTCGTGCTCTGGATCATCCGGCCAGCGCACAAGAAGCCCCACCATGTCTGTAGAAAAAAAATACAACTGCAGGCTGAAATTACACACACATTTACATCATAGATATAATGGAATTTATAAACAAACAAACATAATACTTTGGCACCTACGTACATATGTATTATATCTTGAGAAGTGTGTGCTGCGATGTATGTACATACGGAATATGTGTACATTACAATACACACAAACACACACACACACACACACACACACACACACACACATGTATACACACATCTGTACATTCAGTAGCAGGATAAATTATAATACTATTCACCTGGAGCATCTGTGAAGGAGACAACTGCCCTACAGTGCAGGAGAGAGAAGAACTCAATGTGCCGAAACTGCTTGCTGGAGCGGCTGAAGGTGCCCAGGGATTTCTTCTTCGCAATCTGCAATGAATGCACATACACATGTGAATGCTTTGCAGAGACATACGTACGTAACTCAGTGTACTGATACAAAACAGGCCAAGTAGTGCACTTGTAGGTACGTACAATATGCTTGTGGCTGCTTCAAATGCAAATGATACACACCTACAGGTTGTACTTCACTCACCACATGAGTACGTACATACATACTTACATACCACATGTGCATACGTGCATATGGTATATTCTACTCACATTACCCACACACGCACGCACGCGCGCACACACGCACACACACACGCACGCACAAAGGCACGCACACACGCACGAAGGCACGCACGCAGGCACGCACACACACACGCACGCACAAAGGCACGCACACACGTACGAAGGCACGCACGCAGGCATGCACACACGTACGAAGGCACGCACGCAGGCATGCACACACACACGCACGCACACACACACACACACACACACACACACACACACACACACACACACACACACACACACACACACACACACACACACATACACACACACTGGAAAATAACCAGCAATTCTGCTCATGAGGTGTGTGGGCCATGATTATAGATGGCTAGCGAGAAAACATACGTACATACACACGTAACAACTGTGCTGTGATGCATGCCACTTCAGCCCCACCACATACGCACCTCAATGCTGTCAGAGAACAAATAAAGGACAAGGTTTTCACTTTTGGTTGCCTTAGAACTGGCCATGTCCATTACATCAACTTTACAAAGGAAGTTTCTGTTGGCAGACAGAATCAGGGCCTGTGGACGGTTGTGGGAAGAAGGAGGTGAGATGATGTAAAATACTTTAAGACACACAAACACATGCACACAAAGGGACAGCATGCAAATACCATTGCAAGGCAAATCTGCATGAATACACATGTACGCATATGTAGGTATAGAGGCACCATGTACCTACGTATATATATACAAGTCCATACATGCGTATGTACGTACGTACATGTACGTAGGTACTGTACATGTGGGTGCAAATACAAATACATACGTAAAGGAAACCTTTAAATACATGCGTACGTACGCATGTAATATGCAACCAATATGAAAGCGAATTGATACAAATGTACATACATACATAGGTTGAGCAACATGAAGATGCTGACAAGTTTTCAGCTCCTTACACTTTGCTAGTAACCCTCACAACTCACTGGACACTCTTCAATGTCCCTCAAGACCTCAAACATCTGTACTTGTCCCTCAGTCTTCCTCTTATCCTCATTGATGTGGCTGTAGAGGGAGAAGGAATATATGTATATGCAGTGATAGCAGGCTCAAGATCTTTAGAAAGTTGGACTTCTTTGATAAATCAGTAACAGATGAGGCATGATTTATGCCATATACGTACATACATACATACATACATACGTACATGTACGTACGTACCAATGTACTGTATGTACGCATGTACGTATATGTACATGTATGTAGATAGTGTTATACTAAATGTAGCCCTGCGCACACTGGATAAATACTGTACGTACCTACATGCACACAAGTATCATGTACTCATGTGTGTAAGTGCTTAGAGGCATGAGTTCCTCACACAAAATTCAGACAACGAGATACCATCAAACACTTACGTCATGACATTCCTCAATGACTGCAGTGCTTTCTGAAGGTTTGAGTAGTCACGATGGCTTTGATCTGTGTGTTTGATCAAGTCTGCGGTGGTGAAGAGGGGAGAAATATGTCAAATATTCAACTGCTACAGGACAAGAGTGAGGAACAGGAACTAAAGTAAAAAGAAGATCGAAGTACAAGAGTTAAGATCTTACGATCACATCCTGTGTAGACAATAGCTGTAATTAATTAATCTAGAACCATATAAGACCTGAACATCTACGCAAGTGGAACCAACTACGTATGTACAAACAGGTAATTGAGTACAAAGTGAAAGCACATATTCGAAATGCTTGCCTACGTATGCACATGTCAGTTGGTGAGCACGTTGCAAAGAGCTACATACTGTACGTAAGTATATACAGTACATATCATGCCCACATATGTACGTACATATACGTAGCTACGGTACAGGTCAAAAGAAACTACCGCTTACGCGAGAGAACAGGTGCACGATCATTCGAATGTCATGCGCGACGATCGAACGAATTACACGCGCGATCAGTCGCACGACCTGACCTGCACGATCGATTCCTCGTAAACCTCTCGGTAATTATGTACGTAATATAAAAGGCGGATTTCAAACCCAGTACGTTCAAAGTATTGTAAAACAATTCGGCCAGAACGAATTCAGCGGTATCTTCCTTCAGCATTGTTCTATAGTTGAAGAAGTACTTTGAAGAACTCTACCTAGAATTTACAGTATTCCTGCAGTTCAAATCGCTATAATATCAAACATCAATACAATAATATAATAGCTACTGTGACAAGAATGACTCAACAGAATAGACAGGCAGATGGATATAATTAAAACATATTAAGAAAAGAGCTACATGTGTTACTAAAGTGTAGAGAAAATGAGTAATAGAACAAACTAAACCCGAGATGTTCAAGTTGAAATTATAAAATCCTGTAAGTTAGTACCCTGTAGGTCCACCATTGCACTTGATGACTTCTGGTAGAACCTTCTGAATATGGCCAACATAGCGCTGACATACTTCTGGAGTTAATCTGCTCCAATAGAGCTTTATTCCCTCCTTAAGATGCTCCAGGTCTCTGGGTTTCCAGTAATTCCGGAGCCAAGTCTTCATAGACCCTCGTGATAACTCGCGATTCTCGCACGATTGTAGCTGTTCTTGCGTGATAATCACGCGCAAATATGCATGATCATGATAGTTTTTTTTGTCCTGTACCGTATGTGCACATACGTACATATGCATGTACATACACATGTGCATGCACATAATCATGCCTGCATGTGTGCATACACCTGCACATTCATACACCATTCCACTACATGTGTAATACTGGTACGCATGCCATAATATTAATTACGTACATAAATATCAACTGTACCTTGGAGGAGGAGAATAATCCTCGGCAAACGTTGTACGGGTGTGATGAGGAGGTCCTCTATAGTCTGCCGGGCACATTCGGGTCTGGACTCATTAGCCTTGAGGAAGGCATGAAACCTCGGGCACTGCTTGTCACACCTGTGCAGGGTCTCCTTGCTGATCTCAAAAAAGTTGACAAATCGTGGATAAACTTTCACCAATTCATCAGCCTGGAAGGGTACGTACATAGTGTGGCAATGAAGTCATGGAGTCACGCAACACACACAGGTATGTATGTCTGTATCTACATATGTGTGTACAGTAACATTAAACAATACATACATTAATACGTACATACTATACATACGTTCATACATACATACATACGTATGTACGTAGTTACAGCAACCGTGGGATGAAATGTGGGAGGGCAGGATTGAAATGTTATGTACACAAAAGTACACTTCCTTCCTGCACAGCAATGTGTCTGTTGGTGCACAGAAATTGAACTGCTAAAGGGAAGTGAACCTAACGATTTAATACCCATTACACTTTCAAAAGTTGTACGTACGTATGTAGGAACCTTGCAACATACGTATATGAACATTCAATGCCTCTGTACGTACATACATACATACGTAGGTACTAGCACACATAAGAACACGCAAATACTTACGTATGTAAGTATACAAGCACATGAATGCATAGTACACATAGTATATACTTAACTGTGCATACCAGTACAAAGGGCACACTGTATGTTTGCACTGTGTACATACGTACATAGTACAAAACAGTTACACATTTCACTCTCAGTGTTGCCAGGTCAAGTTACCAAAAAACCCTGAATATCATGGGTATGTCAATGCATTTAGGATTGAACCACCCAAGCTCATCATAAATCATACTAAAGCAAATAGTAAAACAGCATTTTAGTCCATTGCGTCATTATTTTGGCCACCACACCTCTTGCAATTAATTCATATAGTGATGTTACTGGTACACATAGCACGGTGCTTTATTGGAATATAGTTAGTTAAAGCTATTCTTTAACAATTTAAAGGGAATAATGTGTTACTGTAATTCTAAAGTATCTGATATTTATCATAGATATAACACTATTTTTTGTTTGTGTATGTTCTTGTGGCCAAATCCATAGATATCAGCATATTATAGGCTATCCATCCGTGAACACCTTTCAGATCGCTACGTAAATCCGTAAAATATGGATAAATCCGTAGACCTGACAACACTGTACTCTCCACTGGCTAAAGAACTGAGCTTACTTATACATACGCATGTGTACGTACCTCATCCAAAAGGACAGTGCCAATACAAGTACCATCTGTCCAGCTATTAATCAGAGCTCTTAGGTTGGCCTGTAAATGGGAAAATCAAGGTCACATCACACACGTAAGTACGCAAGTACGTACATACTATATAGTGTGAAGGTGCACATACACCACCATAATATGAGTTCATAAAATGCATGCACAAATACTGTAAGTATATATGTGTACGTGTGCACTTACATACGTACGTATGTACATGCACACACCAACACCAACACACACACACACACACACACACACACACACACACACACACACACACACACACACACACACACACACACACACACACACACACACACACACACATACACACACACACACACACACCATTATTCTCTCGTGCACCATTAGAATTTCATCAATGTTGGCAAAAATCCCTTTGATATCCTCAGCAGCTATAATAGGCCCTCCTCTCATAGTTGGGTTCTCCAAAGGAATCTTGAAAAACTACAAGCAAGAGCACAGTACAATGATGAGCCAAGTGCAAAGGTACAGAATTTCTACATGCTGTACATACGTACATTGCATGTCCCATAACACGCAAACATATGTACACATACTGATGGTTTCTGAACACAGACACATGTGTATATGTACAGTAAGTACGTCCATAGCTGGAGACCTCACCGCACCATACAATACATACAGTACTACAAATGAATGCTATGTGTTTACATACTAAACATACATACGTATGTTCGTACATAGGTAGGAAAGTCTGCATTGTACAGGACTATACCCAAATCCTCATTGTATATGGCACATAAAACAATCAAAGGTAAGGCTCATGTACATACTGTGATCACGATCTGCAAGACATTCACAAAGTTGCTCTCTGTCTCCAAAAGCTCCTTTGTGATGTGGTAGCGAGCGGTATCCTTGGGAGATGGGGAGCTGCAGGTCTCACTGGCAGTCACAATGCCCTCAGTCTTCGTGGGAGCTAAACAGACAATAAAATACAACATCCACAAATGATAGCTGCTTCCCTGATGTCATGTGTACACTATACATATACAAGTACATTAAACTCCACTTGAAGGACAATAACAGAATTACAACTCATTTTATTCTGATCTGAGGATGAAATGCTAGTCCCAAGGGTGGTCTCTCAATAATTGCAAAACAGGTACCTACATACATACGTATGTATGTACATACGTATACACGTATGTACGTACGTACAAACGTACATATACGTACATACATACGATAATATACGTACGTACGTATATGTACATCCATTCAACAAGTCCACACATGAATGTACAGTAGACGTACATACGTATGCATACAGTAAAACTGTACTCCATCCCACAAATCTGTGAAAGGCTCCAAGAAACAAAGTTACAAGCACCACTCCCTCTAAACCACCGCAAAATTGTTTGCCCTAATTGTGACAGTATTACTAGCTGTGAAGCAGCGCTGTGCATACATACAGTGAAACCTCTCTAATCCAACACTCAATAGGACTTTGAAAAAGTGTTGGATGACGGAATGACTATTAGCATACCTTATTAAGTTAATATTATGGTGACTGTACCTCAGAAGATGGTCAGATTATAGACAATGTCAGATTACAGTGATTTCACTGTACGTACAACGAATAAGCAACTACAGGTGGATCCATGCATGTACTCACTGTTCAAACTGCACAGGGATGATGTGATGGAGAAGAGAGACACATCAATGCCACTCCTGTCACCGCTGGTGTTCACAGCTGAAGACTGTCGTTTACGCTTCTTCTTACAAGGTGCATCCTAAATAGGTATACATACGTACACGTATACAGGCATATCACATCAGTAAAACTGAGGGATCTACATACGTACGTACATACATATGTACGTATTCACATAAGTATATACGTACGTATGATGTGCATATGTATTCACATAAGTATATATGTACGTATGTTCATACGAATGTATGTATGTATTACAAAGCTTCATTAACAGGAGCAGGGTGAGGTAGTCATCCACTCAACAAAATCTTGTCCCCTCCTTGTTCATTTAAAGGTTTTATCGATTTTAGCACAAAAATAAAGTGTCTTTGGGCTGTTGGGACAGAAAAAAAACACCTTCAATACACCACTTGATAGCACCCAAGGTATCAATAAAAGGTAAAAGGTGCCTGTATCCACTACAGTTTCCCTACAGACACTTTAGCTATTACATGTATGTACACATGTTCGTATGTATGTATGCATGTACATACATTGAATACAAACACTTGCCTCAGAGGTGATTCATCTGATCACATTATGCTCATACACACACAAAACATACATACGTACGTACGTATGAATGTATGCACATATGTACATACAAATCCCCTCCAGTGATGTGCATACTTTCAATGTCATACACACAGACAGAGGAATGTCGGCATACTCAGCTGACAATGCATGTAATACAATAGGTAAACACACAGCCCATCAGAGCACAATGATGGGATTAGTCTCACCTTTGCCAAGTACAGTGCCTCATCAGCACATGCTTCAATCTGAATGCTCTCCCAGAACCACTGCAACACAATGACAGAAGAGCACCAATTATGGACCAACATCACAAGACACCCAGCATGTCAAAACTGCTACAAAACCAATGAAAAGTCATACACACATGGCAGAGATGCAGAGATGAAATGAATTCAGCAGAATATGCACACACAGACATCCTATCATTACAGCCAGAGAAAGGTTACTCAGTTTGGTCACCAGAGGTCTGCTGGCACTAGAAGTACTTACATACGTACTTAGCAGTCAAAGATAATATTAAGTAGTCTCTGTACGTATATCATTTACATTAACAGTGGGTACAAACATAAATAAATTACATGCGACTGAACACACAACTGCTTTTCACATTATGTGATCATTTTGGCAAGCAAAGTACATACGTACGTACAGCTGGCTGAACACACATTGCTCGCTCTCTCTCTCTCTCTCTAATCATCCTGGGGGTAGCTACAACTAAGGTACAGATGTACGTATACATGCAACACATGCTCTTCTCACCTGTACTTTTACCACGCTAACCCTGGATGACACCACAGGGATGTCCTCTGAGTCAAGCTCATTAGCTACCACGAGGTGAGTGACACCAGAACTGCCCAGCACCTTCACTTCAGCACCTGTGTCATATATACAGTTCATAATGACATATGCATGTATGTGTTTACTTGTTGTGTGTGTGTGTGTGTGTGTGTGTGTGTGTGTGTGTGTGTGTGTGTGTGTGTGTGTGTGTACTTACATTTGTGTGTGTGTAGGTGTGTACGTACGTATGTGTGTGTGTGTAGGTGTGTGTGTGTGTGTGTGTGTGTGTGTGTTGTGTGTTGTACCATTGTCTATAGCTATGTCTTTCATGTGTTCCTCCTCTTCCTCAGTGAACCCAAGGAAAGCCATAGTGCACCCAGCAAACGGGAACTGCTTGTACTGCATCTGTGTACACCATACCAGATACAGGGTATAGTTTACAAGTGAATACACTAATTTAAGCCTGTATGAACATATGCACAAATATCATGTGATGTTAACATGTGGGTACATACGGGTGCATACATACGTATGCATGAAAGCTCAGTCTTGTGAAATACATACATATGCACATACAATGTATTGTATGTGCATACATACATACGTACGTACATATGTACTTACCAAAATCTCATCAATAGCCGACACTTCCCTGTAAAACAGCAAGAAAGCACACAAGCATACAGAAAGTCATCAAACTATGTACATACATATATACATATGTGTAAGTATGCATGTCTGTATTCAACCATAACACATACGCACGTATGTACGTAATTCACACGTTCGCGGGTACATACATACATATAGAGAAAAATACATATGTATGTGCACTTCAATGCAAACACCAATTTACTCCCAAAACACACATACGGTACTTTTCATAAAAAACTGGACGACGAACGGCGGTCAAACGGGCGGTCAATCAACGGACGTACACCGTACAGTCGCGGACGTACGCCGTACGGACGATAGGCCAATAATAATTACGTCATTTTTGCGCATTGATATCGGTTCGCCGGAATCGGTTTCCCGAGCAAGAATGGCTTATTTTAGGAACGTAAAGTAGCGAATTTCGTTTTAAGACGGAAAGACAAAAGCCACAAGCCAATTGCGAAAGCGTCAGCTAGAGAGAAAGAAACCGCGTAGGTACAAACAACACCCGTACGTACGCCGTACGTACAGCGGTCAATGCCCGGACGGTCACCGTACGTACACAGACTGACCGCCGTTCGTCGTCCAGTTTTTTGTGAAAAGTACCGTACATGTTGTACATATACATAGCTCACACTAAAACTGCACACACGTACGTATGTACGTAGTATTCGCTCATACACATCAGTCAACATACACACAAATACATAGGTAAGTACATAAAGTATATACACACATATGTAAGTACATACATACGTATACAGGCCTAAACAGTCCAAAGATAGTCAAAACTTACACAGTGTCCTTGGATTCCCAAGCTTTAGTGACCCATTGCTCACTCATTATCGGAGTGCCGAATCCAACAGCCATCTTGTATTTGGACCCACTGACAGAGTGAGCTACAACATGTGTCACACTGCTGGTGATCTCCTTGCGAATACTACCACCCATCATATGGACGTAGTCACAGAGAGTATGCTGGGAAAATTGTACATACACAAAAGTACATAGATAGTATGTATGTACATTGATGGTGAGAAAAACCATTACAACATGTACACACACATACGCATGCATGTACCAACATACGTATGTACGTATATACACACACAACACACAGGAAGAGACCTATGTATGCACATACATACGTACATGCATATGTATGTATTACGTACTCGTAGTACCCCTTGTGCAGCTGTAGCGTTAATACAGACTCACCAAGGGTAATAAATTAACTCGGGCTTTACCTTGGTGTGTCTGTATCGATGCTACAGCTGCACAAGGGGTACTACAAAAAATTATGTGGTATGTTGCGTGGGCAGATCAAAGGGAAGTGTGTAACTATTCACTCTTGATGCACAGTTCCCATGTTATTGCACAGTTTTGGTTCTAAAGCCTGCAGGAAATTAGTTGTCTGTCTAACACCTTGTCAAGTAATTGATCCCCTATAGCCCTATACAATCAGTGATTACCATACTGTACATACATACATACAGTGGAACCTGTGACTTAAGACCACCAATGGGACTGCTTTAAACTGTCCCAAATTCTCAGGTGGTCTCAATTGCCAGGTTGCTTTGTATGGCTAAGGTGTGTGATGGACCAGCCCACAGTGGTCTCTTTAGACAGGCTTCACTGTACAGTGGAACCTTGCTAAACTGACACTTCAAGGGACACAAAGTTTTTGCTGGATTAGCATGAACTCTGGAATATTGAGAACACATGCAATCGATCACTGAACACTTACTGTACTATAGAATAGATTAGAATAACCATATATAGTTAATACCAGAGCTGCAACTGAATTAGATGTTTAAAATAACACAGAAATGTTACTTAGACTGATACAAAAGTATACGTAGTTAGCAAGTCGGCTTCTAGTTCACTCGTAAACTCAATTGAGGGCCTTCTTTGTATCATAGGCCCACTAACTGGAATGTTCTTTGAATGATCCTTACAGAAAAACTGAAAACAAGCTTCTTAAGGTAATCTAATCGTGTTGGCTTATTTAGGCGCTGGCATTTGCGCGATCGATTTTCCCCAGAGTATAAGACTCTCTTTTGAGCAAATATCACTGATTGTGCTCCTGCCAAAGCTATTCATGTGTACTCTTTAGCCTTTTACTACTTGCTTCAATCAGTTTGATCTTCTTTCCAAAGAAAGGTCCTTATACAGTCGTTTTGGTTATCGAGCCGCCACTATCTTTGTCGAACTCACAAGGTTTTACTGATGCAGTTGGAGTGCAATTTGATTGGTCAGTTTCTGGAACAGGAAGAATTCCAGATTATTCAAGGCATTTTGTGTACAATAATTGTCCGTGCCTAAGGAATGGGCCGGTTTAGTGAGAATTCTGGATTATTCAGAAGTTGCTTTAGCAAGGATTCACTGTAAAAACATCTACATATGTGTGGGTTATGGGCTTTTAGACATGAACTCAACAGTAGTCTCATCCCCAGCCCCACTTCTGCCCGCCATTTTATTCCGGGCAAAAGTGCAGCTGGGAACGAGACTACTGTTGAGTTCATGTCTGAAAGCCCATAACCCACACATAGCAGTAAGTACCACATTTGAACCAGGAACCCCAATAACGGTAGGTATAGTTTGCTACGTACACAAGCAAAGTCTGATGTTGGTTTGTAGCTAGACAAAGACTGTTGAACTGAAAGCATACTATATTGATGTCTGGAGAGTCCCATCAGCACCAGAAGGGTTAAGTGGCATCATTGTAGTCAAAAATGTTTCACTTTCTGTTAAAAATGAGGGATGCAACCACACAGTCCCTTATCATTAGCTCTACTTTGTTCTGTCCCTCCATCATTCCACAGATGAATGCAAAATGTACATACATACATAAGTATGTATGTATAAGAATGCTGAAAAACAGCCCCCTCCCCCCCCCCCCCCCCCACACACACACGTGCACACTTGTATGCACATACGTACGTAGTTGCAGTACACATGCACACACATACGTATGTAACTCACTAGCTCCTCCTTATCTTTGAAGCCAGTGAAACAGACAACTGCACCCTCCATCGAAGTTGAGTACACTGGTCGCACAGAATTAGGAAGTGGCTAAAGTGGTGAAAAACAGGTACAGGATGGGTATGCAAAGTTGATGTAATCACATATGTGTGTACTACATCCCTTAGTGATACCACATGATGAGCGGATTACTACATGTGTCGTGGTGCAGGGGCAAAAGTTGGGTGGATCAAGGAGTACCGCGGGCTTACATTCACGATGTAGCCCTGCTACTCTGATGTAGCCCAGGTCAAGGGTCTTGTCAATCTCCTGCCCAGCCAAAACCCATTCATGCCTTATTAATTAGTAGTTGTCAATTGTCTCATTTGCAGTGTTGTGTTTCACCGTGACACATAATAGTTGTATCCTGCCTTGGTGTGCTACAGCAGCATAAAGTGCCAATTAATTGACCTTGGGCTGTGCCCTCGGTCAATTAATTAGCACTTTATGGATGGCTGCTGTAGCACACCAAGACAGGATACAACTATTATATACAAAAGTTTCTTCCAATTACATACATGTACGTATGTACATACGTATATACATACGTATGTATGTGCTTACATACACAAATCAATACATATGTAAGTACCAGTAGTCTTCATACCACTGCAATTGTGAAACTGTAATTCAATAATAGTTTGAAACAGACATACGTACATAGCTAAACAGATTTCACATATTATGCAGATGTACGTACATTTGAACATGATTAAACACAGCTTCAATACATGCATATGCCCTGGAAGTTGGCTGGTGTGCTGATCTATAAGACTGCTAAATATCCACAAACAGTGGAACCTCTCTATAACGGACACTTTGGGACCTGAAAAACAGTTTGTTGTACTGATGTTTCCACTATTCAGAGGTCATTTTACATGCATAGCAATCTGTTTGGACCCACAAAAGCAGTCTGCTATGGAGAGGTTTCCACTGTTAAGGGAGTTTGTTATAAGAGGTTTCACTGTACGTATATACTACGCACTTCAAAACCTCAGCAGCAGAACCAGGTTTGGGCTGCTAAACATGTGTACACTAGTGTGCTGTGCAAAACAAATTATGCTATCTAGTAGTCTACGTAGTAGGCATCCATGACATTCCTGAATTTTCGGATCCCCTCTGAAATACATATGTATGTACGTACGTAGGTTCTCATTGATTTATCTAGCCAGATAGCACAAGACAAACCTGGAAATTCTCACACACTGTAGGCTGCAAGCAATGGGCTGGTACCAATGCAGTGAAGTGTAAATGTTAACAGAATAGAGTGTGCCTCTTAGGACACCAATGCCGATAACAATTCTTACTACAGTCAAACCTCATTAAGACGGACATTAAGGGACCCACAAAATTTGTTCTCAGTATCAGAAGTTTTTATCAGGATATAGTAATACATGTACAGTACTACAGCAAACCAAATAGGGCTAAGAAATTAGTTTGTGTTAACCTGAAATTTATCTTGAAAGAGTGTACAGCAAAACCTATCGCAAAGACCACCTGTCTATAGAGACCACAGTAGGTTGGTTCATTGGCCACTTCAGCTGTACTCGAGTACCTCTATACAAGGACCGCTTGTCTATAAAGACCACAATTACTTGGTCCCTAGATTGGTTATTATCGACAGTTTTTACTGCACTTCTTAGAGGTTCTACTGTACAATTCCCACATATTACTGATAGTTAGACTTCACTTATCTGCACACATCCACTCTGGATGAAATTTGCAGATACAGTGAGGGAACTGGATAAACAAGGGACCAGTAGTATAGTGTACAGTAGGATTATTGCAGATTTGCTCCAATAAAACTGCTATGAAAGGTAAGGGGACTGGATATCTGAGGTGCAAATAAGTGAGGTCTCACTGTAACCTATGCGAATATGTACGTACGTATGTACATACGTACGCACATATGTACCTAGTACACACATACAGGGTACATCGTACTTACCTTTTTCAACTTAGCACAGGAGAACACACAGGAAGGTCCCACTATCCTGAAGGACAGAGGGAGGTAAGTGGTCACTGAATAGGAGCATACTGAACACCACAAATACGTAACCATGCTTATATGGGGACAAACTGAAAATGAAACAAGATGTACACACATGCGTACATGCACACATGTACTGTAGCTATGGATATGCAACTACGTATGCATGTATAAACGTACTGTAGATACATACGTACCTTCACAGGTAAAAGATTAGAAGATAGCAATACACACAGTATAGAACAAGCTTAAAATTGTTCTTTCTAGTACAAGCCGGCCCTCTGATACAGATACTAAGGTACATACATACAACTGAGTATACACCACACACCAGCCACTTTAAGTACATTCCCAACAGACACAAACCATGTACGTACATATGTATGTATGATCACTATCAACAGAACTAATGGCCCATGGACACATCCTCAACAAATCCCACACTTGTCACAAATGTTTTTAATTTATGGATGCAATTGCACACCACACACCTCATTGAGCTTACAAAGAACTCATTAAACATTGCATAAGTTAGTGCAGACTAGATACCTGTAAGTCATTCAAAGTGTTCATGACAACACACAACACAACAATAGTAATACATACAACAGATGTAAAATGTCAGTGGTGACAAATAGCAAAAGATTTTTAGTCACGTACAAAGCTATAAAATACTTTAGAGATGACGTTGGCCACATGTGCATGTAAAAATGAATAAAAATTGGTTAAAATTCATAACAAATACTAACATACGCAAGTATGAATGTGCGTACAATGGGAATTAGACCTGTAATTATACATAGACATGTGTACTAGTGACTTGAACAAATTACAAAAACAGCACAGGTCATGGATAAAATTATAGAAAAACTGACACTGATCATTTAAAGCCTCTCAAGAATAACACCAGTGACATTATCACTGCCAAGAAAACATGTCTAGACACTGAAAATGCATCCATGTTGTGTTTTTGGCTGAAAACTTGTAATGATGTACTGAATGTGGTGAATACTTTTTCAACACATCATAATTTGATACTGCATTATTAGGCTTTTAGCTTTTCTTTTTACGTAGTTTGATCACATACAGCTTTTGTGTTTATTAATCAAAATATCGTGATTACTTTCAATGTTGATTAGTAGCAATCGACAATGCTGACTTTTTCATTAATCGCACAATACTAATATGTACACACATGACTTAGGATAGAAAACACAATACATACATACGTACGTATCTATGTCACAAGGCCAGAAATATGTAGCAGTCTACCACTTCCAGCATGCATGAATCTGGTTGACCAAATACGTATGAGCTGATCCATCAACATATTTAGCACTTTGCTGTATGTAAAATCATCAGAACCAGTAAAACTAAGAGTTCAGCTGCCAATACTATGTACGTATGTAACTTTGGCTGACAAATATGCGTATTTTTGTAATGGCATTACAATAATATATTTGCAATATAAACATCATAGAACAATGCAAAACGTAACACGGTTTAGCATTACAGACAACATTGTATAATGATCAACCAGGGCCCCCTTGGAGATCTGCTGCCTCCCTAAACTTGTATCTCAACATATACACTAAGGGTTTGCGAAAGGTAGAATTTACTGGAAAATGGATGAAAAACAAACTTTTATGCTATAATTTTGAAAAATTTTCTCAAGACCACTGTCACCAACCCCTTAACCCCCTTGAATTGTAAATAAAAATAGCATTGTTATCTACTGTATAATACCCCCTCCCCACACATAGCATTGCCACCTATAATACCCCCCAGTCTCTGCACACCTATATTGTACCTCCCATATTGCATTGCCCCCCCTAAGATTTTAGGAAGCTCAGTTTGCCCTCCCTAGCTCCGAATATTGTATGCAGCCCTGTCAACAGTAAGTCTATGTAATCAACTATGTAATGCTAGCTACCAGGTATTGTGTAATCATAGAAATTCGCCTGTCACACAGCCAAGAGCAGTATACTGGTCTGAACTAGAGTGCGCCACAGATCGGTCCACTCATGTGGGGGCCAGGCCCTGGGAGACGTCACAGGTAGAAAGTTAAGGGGTTTCCCCCAGGAACCAATTAGGATAAACGTTGGAGGTTCCCCCCGTAAACTAATCTGGCCAATTTGGGGGGCTTTCCCCCATTAGGGGGCCAGGAAGGCACACTGCATGCCCCTGGCCTTCCACCAGGCCCAAAACACACAATGTAGTGTGGGGCCAGAAGGACCACGTGGAGCTTCACCCAGCAGTGGCAAGTGGAATGGGGAGGCCCGCAGCGGTTGGACCGGCAGACAGGTCCAGTATGTGATGGGTAGGCTACAGTGTAGGATATTAACAGTGTTTTAGCCCAAGCAATCATAGGAGGGCGGGACCAGCCTCCTATACAATTTATGCGCCCTCCCAATTGAACTATGCACCCTTGTTAGAATCAGGGCTGCAAGCTTGGGTAAGGGGAAGGTACAAGGTGATGAGTGACGGGAAATTTGATTTGGTGTAAATTACATAGTGTAATTGTTTACACTTTGCTTAGAAGACTAGTAAGCTCAGCAAAAGTACGTACATACTGTAGCTACAGAGCCTCACCATAACTACAATGCGCATCCCTATTCCACATTGGTCCACTTACATGATAGACTATATGTAGGTCCCCCCCCCCTCGATCCC
>CAUJGJ010000185.1:4286774-4301774 GCA_963170055.1 Halisarca cf. caerulea | reverse complement strand
ATACACACACACACACACACACACACACACACACACAGTTTCCTCTAGCTTAACAATGATCTCCAAACATACGTACGTACACAAGCACAAGACATTCACACTAACCTCCAAAATCTGGTCTCCAACTGTAACCAATTCACTCTTCTCCGCGATACCCCCACTGTTGATGTGGGAAATGAAGATCCCAAAATTCTCCTCCCCTCCAATGATGTTGAAACCAAGCCCCGTACCAGGTGGACGCTCAAACGTGACTTTCCTCAGCTTGTAAGGTTCGATATCAACAGCTTGTGTTACCTTGACAAAACAAGCAGAATTATGCAACCACATGGTTAGATTTCACAACAGTTCAACTACGTACATACGTACGTACGTACCAAAAGGACGTTTGTTACATACACACAGTAGAGTACTGTTTTACACAGACACTCACATAAGCATGCATATAAATTGAATTCTCACTAATCCACCACCACTTCATCCACCAAACCCTTTATTCTGCCATCAATTTTGTGCATGAATTGACTGAAAAGGCTGCACATTGATGCGGATAATCCGGACACCGAAGTGCAAAACAGACCTTGAACATACGTAGCATGACTGTATGTACATGTATACTAACCTGTACGTCAACAGAGAAGGCGTTGGTGCCATCCGGCTGTGACTCCGGTTGAATGGGTGGATCTGGCTCGGGTGTGGTGACTATACCCATGGACTGCATGGCCCCCTTCTCCACCTGCAGCTGCACTACTCCCTGTGTACTCTTTAGTATGGACACTGCCTCACCATGTTGAATGCCCACCATGGAGTTGTCATCCACCTGTGAGTGAATACAGTAGAGAATCATGGAAGAGTGTGTTTGCGTGCATGTGTGTGTGTGTGTGTGTGTGTGTGTGTGTGTGTGTGTGTGTGTGTGTGTGTGTGTGTGTGTGTGTGTGTGTGTGTGTGTGTGTGTGTGTGTGCGTATGTATGTGTGTGTATGGGGGGGGGGTGCATACATGTGTGTAAGTGCACATGTGTGTGAACAGGTAACAACTAACGGACCATGAACCATTCCATTCAGTTTGTTCCCACATACTGTACACATGCACACATTGTGTATTGCATTACCGTAGATGCTGATAATTTTGCTAGGATGATATTTTTGCTACGTAATTAGCAGGTTTAGGCTGTGATCGCAAAAATTTAGGAGTCATTTGCTGCCATTGTCTGTGTAGGTATTGTACGTATGTATACAGTGTCGACTGCAAAAATTAGATTGCAAATGTTCTTCAGTATGCAATATTAGCAAAATTTTAAGCCCGTGGAAAAATTCGCATCTACGGTATTTGAAACACTATAAATTGACTGTCAGTGTACGTGTTGCAAATTTGAGGATAAACAAAAACACAATGTTAACTGAAAGAGGAGAGTTCTGCAGAACCCATAAAAATGTCATGAGTAAGTAGGGACAAACCCCTCTACAAGGGAAAAACCTTGTGAAAAACATTACACCTATACTATGATATTAGGAATGATCCCTTAATAATCACTTCAATGAAATGCAAAAACTAACACTCCTTTTTCTTTCATCAACAGTAGATACTACAACCCACGTGTACACAACACACATGCACTAACATCATACATACATACACATACACACACACACACACACACACACACACACACACACACACACACACACACACACAAACACACACACACACACACACACAAACACACACACACACACACACACACACACACACACACACACACACACACACACACCTTGATGATTCTGTCCCCTACTGCTAGTGTGCCCTCAATGTCTGCTGCAGCTCCAGGAATAATCTTGGTCACAAATATCCCATCGTCTCCCTCCACATGCATGTTGTCCACTCCACCAGCAATACTGAACCCGAGACCTACACATGAGGGTACACATGTACGTATGTGAGAGGGGAAGCATGTATGCACACACACACACACACACACACACACACACACACACACACACACACACACACACACACACACACACACACACACACACACACACACACACACACACACACACACACACACACACACACACACACACACACACACACACAATGTACATACACACACACATGTGCACGCACACAAGCACACATACCTCCTCCAGGAATCTTCTTAAGGGTAATATTGACATATCTCTGAACTGGACTCTGCGGAGGTGGGGGATACTCCTCAAACTGTCCACTAGTATGACGAACAACAAGTGTCACAACGTTCCCTGCGTCCCTCAGCGACTGGACTGCATCTGCATGAGTGACTCCTTTGAGGGGTCTACCATTCACACTGATGACTTCATCATCAAGTCTACAAAATCATGCAAGACAGATTCACTTTGTAACAGCTTCAATACAAATGCCATACCAAATACATCCACCTGTTTCCACTGAATACATACATAATGTACACACACATGCACACACTGATACATACATATACATGAACATATGACATACGTACACACACATGTACATGCACATGCACACATAGTTTTGCAGCACCACGCATGCACACACGCACGCACGCACGCACGCACGCACACACACACATGCATGCATGCACACACCCATGCACACACACACACACACACACACACACACACACACACACACACACACACACACACACACACACACACACACACACACACACACACACACACACACACACACACACACACACACACACTTCAGGCGGCCATCTTGATCAGCTGGGAGACCAGGAATAATCTTTGTGATGAAAATAGAAGGGTCACCCTCAATATGGTTGTTGTCTACTCCACCGGATATACTGAAACCGAGACCACCATTGCCCTGTGGGGAACAAAAACAGGTAGTGATTCAGGAGAACCTTCATATAGACTATATAGTATGTATACGAGTATGTACCTCTGTACGTACATCACGGCAAGTGGGGAGCATTCTATACATGTTCCTAAGCACACACTAAAGCAAACAAGCATGCAGGCATGCAGGTACGCACACACGCTCAAGCACACACACACACACACACACACACACACACACACACACACACACACACTGAGAGAGACACCACATAAGCACGTGTGAGGTCATGTGTATAATCTGATATTCTTCTCTTTAGGACTGGACAAACAACTACACAGGTACGTACGTACGTACATGTACAAATACTCTATTAAATACGTAACACAAGTATGCTTTGAGCCTACGGAACTTACTTTATACAGAACAATAGTCTCCGTAGGACCGGTATCATTGCTGGTTGGTAGAGGACCATCGACCTCATCTTTGGGCTGGTGAGAGGGAGAGGGGGAGAGGCAGGGGGTGGGGGGGCATGAGAAGAGGGGAAGGTGAGAGGGAGAAGACAGTAGAGAAAAGTGGGAGAGAGAGTAATGGTAAGTGAGAGAGGGGGAGAGGAGAGAGAAGGAGAGAGAGAGGGAGAGAAGGGGAGAGAAGGAGAGGGGGGAGAAGGGGGGAGAAGGAGAAGGGGGAGAGGGGAGAGAAGGAGAGAGAGGGAGAGGGGAGAGAAGGAGAGAGGGGAGAGAGGGGGTGAGAGGGGTGAGGGGAGAGAAGGAGAGAGGGGGTGAGGGGAGAGAAGGGGGGAAAAGGAGAAGGGGGAGAGGGGAGAGAAGGAGAGAGGAGAGAGAAGGAGAGAAGGGGAGAGAAGGGGAGAGAGGGGAGAGGGGAGAGGGGAGAGAAGGAGAGAAGGGGAGAAGGGGGAGAGGGGGGAAGGGAGGGGAAGAGAAGGGGGAGAGAGGGCAAGAGGGGGGAGAGAGGGGTGAGAGGGAATGGTAAGGGAGAGGAGAGGGGGAAAGAGAAAAGTATGAGCAGACAACAGAATGGTGATCCAATATTGAGCATAAAATAGACATAATAATATTATTATAATAATAATAATATGTAATAAGAGAATAATTGCAAGTATAGTGCCTGCCATCTATTGAATATGTACGTACGTAATCTACAGGTGTGACCAACAGATTACATCATAGAAAATGGAGGAATAGGGTTGGGCTACTCTAAACCAGCTCTACTCACCTCTGGAGGGGGTGGCTCCCTCACTGCCTGAGGTGGCGGAGGAGAGCTCCTTGTGAAAGTAGAATTTGTGTTGGTAGGGACCTGGCCGGCAGGGACGGGAGCATGCTTCTCCCACTTCTTAGCATAGTCTCGAGTCTCGGATGTCTTTTGAGACTCTGGAAGAGTTCCGTCTAACGTGTGTACATAGAATTCTTGAATGTCTGCAAAAGACAAAAGTAAAACATGGTCAGTATAAAACTTCATATAATATGAAAAGACATGGAAATATGTACGTACACAGAACTGATGACAGAATCACATCGCAAGTAAGCAAATCACACATTCACAGATGCCACAACCTTGCTACCCACTGGACACATTCACAGATGCCACAACCTTGCTACCCACTGGACACATTCACAGATGCCACAACCTTGCTACCCACTGGACACATTCACAGATGCCACAACCTTGCTATCCACTGGACACATTCACAGATGCCACAACCTTGCTACCCACTGGACACATTCACAGATGCCACAACCTTGCTACCCACTGGACACATTCACAGATCCCACAACCTTGCTACCCACTGGACACTCCCACCACTCAACTACAACTAACCAAATTCCAGTGGTCAGACAACCTATTGACCAAACACACACAGCACCACTGATCACACAGTCACCATGTTCGTCACCACTATGCAGCTCTTGTACTGTATCACAACACTTGATTGTTACTATCTACGGTTACACTGACACACAGCAGGGAACCTCCGAAAGGAAAGAATAATGCAGGCATGCATGTATGTATGTACATTGTTACACAGTGATGGGAGGGGGTGGAAGGGAAGGGACAGAAGGAGAGGGGAGGAAGAGGGGACAAAAGGGGTGGTGAAGGATAAGGGGACAAAAGAGTTGGGGAGGAGGAGACGGAAGGGGTGGGAAGGGGTGGAAAGGGAGGAGGAGACGGAAGGGGTGGGAAGGGAGGAGGGGACGGAAGGGGTGGGAAGGGAGGAGGGGACGGAAGGGGTAGGAAGGGAGGAGGGGACGGAAGAGGTGGGAAGGAAGGAGGGGACGGAAGGGGTGAAAAGAGAGGAGGGGACGGAAGGGGTGGGAAGGGAGGAGGGGACGGAAGGGGTGGGAAGGGGGGAGGGGACGGAAGGGGTGGGAAGGGAGGAGGGGACGGAAGGGGTGGGAAGGGAGGAGGGGACGGAAGAGGTGGGAAGGGAGGAGGGGACGGAAGGAGTGGGAAGGGAGGAGGGGACGGAAGGGGTGGGAAGGGAGGAGGGGACGGAAGGGGTGGGAAGGGAGGAGGGGGCGGAAGGGGAAGGGGAGTGAAGGGGACAGAAGGGGTGGGAAGGGAGGAGGGGACAGAAGGAGAGGGGAGGGCAGGGGACGAAAGGGCAGGGGAGGAGGAGGGGATGCAAAGGGGAGGGGGAGGAGGAGGGGATGCAAAGGGCAGGGGAGGAAGAGAGGAGGAGGAGGGGAGGAGGAGATGCAAAGGGCAGGGGAGGAAGAGGGGAGGAGGAGAGGAGGAGGAAATGCAAAGGGGAGGGGGAGGAGGAGGGGATGCAAAGGGCAGCGGAGGAGGAGGGGAGGAGGAGGGGAGGAGGAGGGGAAGAGGAGATGCAAAGGGCAGGGGAGGAGGAGGGGATGCAAAGGGCAGGGGAGGAGGAGGGGAGGAGGAGGGGATGCAAAGGGCAGGGGAGGAGGAGGGGAGGAGGAGGGGAGGAGGAAGGGAGGAGGAGATGTAAAGAGGAGGGGAGGACAGGGGATGCAAAGGGGAGGGGGAAGAGGAGGGGAAGGGGGCAAAGCCATGTACAAACATATCCACATACGTATGTACATAAACAATGTTATCTCACTTCCAGACACCCATCTACACAAATGAATGAAGAATGCATCAAGTACTGTACAGTACTGTATGTATATACATACATGTGAAAGTTACTGGACAGGTTGGGTGTACACCTTTGCAGTTGTAGGACTAGCGTGTTCAACACACCGTCATCCTCAAACAATTCTTTTCACGGAACAATCACTCATGTTTCACCCATCACGGCTTCTTCAGGCACTTGCAATACAAAAGAAGAGGTTTTTCATGGACAGGGCCTGTTCGTATCACATGCATCCGAAGAAGCCCACAATGAGTGCAACATTGCATGCTTGTTGTACCAACACACATACATACGTACAGTACATGTGTACACGGTGAAACAAGGCTGGATTCCAGTAATGAGGCTGCTGAAAACTAGTCCAGTTGTTTGAGAGCAATTAGGAAACACCCACACAACAGTACGCAATAAATATCAACTCTACGTACTTCAGAAAACCTACAGAAGCTCCTTAACACCAACAAGGTTTCCTACTGGCTACAGAAAAATATGTAAACACGCTGAACCAGAGTTTTCTATCAATTATCTGCAAACCACAAGAAGTATACCAGTACATGAGAATACAAGTGCAAACATGTATACATCTATTGGTACATAAACATACGTACATACGTACTTCGTAGACACATACGTACGTACGTACATATACATGCGTGCTCAGTGCATGGTGAATTGAAGAGCAGGTGTTAACACATACCGTACATACATATGTTCAACAAGACCAATGCGCAGTGAATCACCAATTGCGGAACAAATAAAGATAGATCACCCACAATACTACATCAGACATGACTGAGATTGCCCCATACTCAGAAATAAGCTACACACAATGGACATGCAAGAAAAACTCATGGACAACAGCAAAAAATGGTGTACATACGTATGTACTGAATACCATCAAGAGTACATAAGAGATAAGAGTATGCAAGCGCGTATACTTGCACATATAACGATATTTTGCCAGAATGACGTAGTAAAACGTCACATGTTGCATGGTAACGCTGCATGAATACTATTACTCATACTGAGGAGATGTAGGAAGGCCACCCAAAAGTGTAGTGTATACACCGAAGCAGATCCTCTTTGGGGGCAGTGTGTAGGTCATCACTGGTCTCTTCGCTGGAGAGATCGAGCCCAGTACTTGCTGCGTAGCCACGGTGAAACTCCGAGGAGAGAGTGGTAGAGCTGTCGACGGCAGCAGTGCTCCTCATTTTGGCCCACCCTCTCGTAGGGTAGATGGGGCTTCACACGGGTGTCCGAGACATCGTTGCAAATACCATGCAAACCAAAGCACCGCGACGCCAGTGTACTGCGAACATTACTATGCCGACATGTGACGTTTTGTGACGTCATTCTGGCAAAATACCATTCATGACAAGTGTACGCAGTTGCACCCTCATATTTCTTATGTACTCTTGATACCATATAGCGCGTAATTTTCATGGATTATAAAAAATTACTTATTCGTGATTAACATCAGAAAGAAATTACAACTTAACAAATGGCTACTTCTTTCAAAGTTGAAACCATGACAGGAGGCTACCATGAATACAAACACATCGAGGAAGCTGAAATCAGCGATAAACTGCAATGCCAATGGCAAATGGGTAATCCTTACAATGTTTACACGCCAGTAATGCACCCAGCTTCTTTGCTAGCAATGGTGCTGATCACACTAAAGGTCCACTGGGATCGGGTGAATTACTGCTGCTGCTGTTCTCAAAGTTCTTCAATAAGGACATAGTACGTTTGAGAAAGACTGACGTCTTGATTCCTTTGCAAATTTTTCAGATCCACACAACATGCAGTGTAAAGAACCACATGTGTGGGCGTGCATGGTTACTAAATTTTGTGAGTAAATATTGCATATTTCATGGTTCCCTTTCCAATCACAGAAACTACAAATTTTCCACCCCCCCCCCCCCCCCAAATATTACCAACTATATGGCACACATATAAATGAATGCATGTACGTACATACATATTATGCACGTACATAAACAAAAAAAGATACATACTGTACACATCTGCAAGCACATATCTACGTACATACATACGTATGTATGTACCTGCCGAACAATCATCAAGGTTTATGCAACACATTGAAGCCTCTGAACAAAGGACACCTTCAGGACAATATATACATATATACAGTATATATATATTCATCCGCTCTTGTCCTTTGTACAGAGGTTACCCACCTTTGAAGGTTCGCTACTGGAACAACATAGGTAGGTACATACGGTACAAGAAATAATAAGTTGATGTTCGACTGCCAAATTACACCCGTAATTTCAGGCTTAAAACATCCGTTGTTGCCTGTAGCACACTTTGCAAGAATTCAACAAAATTACAGTTGCACGATAATATATGACGCATCCTAAAAATGGTGGCCGTGTACAAACATCCTTGATATGTAGCTGTGAGCATTTTCGTGGAAGAATGTAGTGAAATTCTCCTCCTTCGGTTTGATCTCCTTCAAAATCTTATAAAGGCTTCAAAAATGCTGACTTAAGGCCAGCATGGCATTCTCACGGCTGTATCGCACTCGCCGCAAGTCTCACACGCACTTGCTTACGAGCTTACGATGAACATTTGGGGAGACATCCATTCCTTTAGAGGATGATACCTGATTTGAACACTTGAATTTCTAAAGACATTGCACTTCATGTCCATTTTGTTCCTGTAGATTTCTACTCACGTGCACGAACCCATTAATTTGCCTGTAAATCTCCCATAAGGAAAAAAATTCAGGCGTGTAAAACGGTCCGTAGAAGCACGCTACGCTTGTTTTACGTCAACTTTATTATTTCTTGTACCGTACGTAGGTGCATATTTAGGAGGGACTATTTTGGGATTTCAAACTATGTACGTATGTATGTCGTTTGTAGGAAAGTCTATTATACGTACGTACTTTGTCCTTTCTTCAAATGTTACATTGTATCTTAACTACGTACAGTAGAACCTCGTTAGTAAGAACACTGTTAACAAGTAATACCTGGTTAGGAAGTACAAAGATATGATAACCCAGCTTATAACCCATAATACTAATCTATATGGTTGGCAAGTACTACTGATAGTGAGTAGCAATTTGGAGGGTCCCCAGGTGTACTCATTAGCGAGGTTTGACTGTACATACTACGTATGTACATACATGTGCTTTCTTTTGCAAAATGCCTGTGCAAAATTTCCTTAAGATGGGGGCGAGGAGGGAGGGGGTTGGGTATGGTGTTGCAAATCATTCCACAACACAAGGAGGGGGTGGTGTCACAGATCATTCCACAACACAAGGGGTGGGGGTGGGAGTATGGTGTCACAGATCATTCCACAACACAAGGGGTGGTGTCACAGATCATTCCACAACACAAGGGGTGGGGGTGGGGGTGGTGTCACAGATCATTCCATAACACAAGGGGTGGGGTGGGAGTATGGTGTCACAGATCATTCCACAACACAAAGGGTGGGGGTGGGGGTGGGGGTACGGTGTTATACATCATTATACAATCTATGTACAGTATACATACACACGTACATACTGTAGACATATGCATGCAGGTAATATAACCTACCTCTATACATACGTACATACGTACGTATGTATGTACATGAAGTGGTGAACTCTACCATTTCCTGTACAAGACACACTACATATATTGCATACAATAATTTTCCCACAAAATACATCGAGTACACATACATGTGAACGAACACCCCCTCATCAAGGCTACTTCGCACTGTCGTGCTAGACTGCACACAGCAATGGAACACAGTCTTGCAATGTTGCATGCTGACTTGACAATACCGTACTACGACATCATACGACCGTGTGCTGATTCGACAATACTGTTCTACCATACCATATGACTGTACTACCATACCATATGACCGTGTGCTGATTTGACAATATCTTATACTGGTATACTGTATATCCAAACACATCACACTCACACACACAATGCAAGGACTAGAACAAGGAACAAGTACGTATGTTCCAGTGTACGTCCATATGTACAAATGCACATACAAGTGTATGCATAAATGTACATACAAATGTATGTACAAATGTATGTACAAGTGTATGTACAAGTGTATGTACAAATGTACATACAAGTGTATGTACAGATGTATGCATAAATGTACGTACAAATGTATGTACAAATGTATGTACAAGTGTATGTACAAGTGTACGTACAAGTGTATGTACAAAATGTACGTACAAGTGTATGTACAAAATATATGTACAAGTGCCTGTACAAGTGTACGTACAAGTGTACATATGTACAAGTGTACGTACAAATGTGTGTGCAAATGAGCATGTAGTGTAACACATGCAAACTACACAATCTTGGAAAAAGTGAATGCATCCAGATTGGAAAAAAAATTTCCCCCAAAGTGAGGCAGTTTCATATGTACGGCATACAGTGATCAGGGCTTGAGAACACATTCGGTTTAGATAGGATATATTATACAAAGTATGGCATTACGATCCCGGATGATAGACACTAACTTCACATGCATGTACGTACATACCACACATACGTACGTACATACCACACATACGTACATATGTAAGTACATGCATACATCACATTTCAACTGCATGGGCACGCAAATAACTGAATTTCTTAAAAAATTGACGGAAAGGGAGTTTCAGCAATTGCAGTTACCCATCTCTCAGATCAGAACAGACACTGTCTAGGATGTTAAATCAATGGTGTGTTAAAGTTTTGCATTCAATAATATTTAGGCAATCAGTAATTAATTAGGGACATGCAATTAAAAACCATGTATGTACATATAAAGTACACATATACAGCATATGGCAATAGATGACAAGAAAACGTGTGCTGGGCAGTGGAGCACAACAACAGAGTGAGCAGAGTGAGACCAAATTCATTCTTACACACAGCGACGCTCGAAGAGGCCCTGAGAGAAAGCACACTTCACAGCACACACGTACGTATTTAGAGGGCTAGCATCAAAGACAAAGGAGATTCCCATCTTGGCAGCTCATAGCAGGAGATGCCCCAATAACTTCATAGTAATAAAAATTAAAAATTAAAGACAAAGGAGATTCCCATCTTGGCAGCTCATAGCAGGAGATGCCCCAATAACTTCAGGGTAACAAAAATTAAAAAAAGGCCACCTGACAAGGTCACAGTGGAGCACGCTTCAGGACTCAAGATTTTGCTTAGTACAAAACTGAGAGTGAGCACTCTTCAATGAAAACCCCATTGCATGTGTTACAACAATCATACATACGTATATATGTACACATACGTACGTACGTACGTACATCCATATTGTGATATTGTTTGTTTGTTGGTGTGTGTATGTGTGTTTGTGTGTGTGTTTGAGTGTGTGTGTGTGTTTGTGTGTTCGTGTTTGTGTTTGTGTGTGTATGTGTGTGTGTGTGTGTGTGTGTGTGTGTGTGTGTGTGTGTGTGTGTGTGTGTGCGTGCATCCATGTGTGTGTGTATGTGTGTGTGTGTGTGTGTGTGTGTGTGTGTGTGTGTGTGTATGTGTACATGTGTACATGTGTGTTTGTGTGTGTGTGTGTGTGTGTGTGTGTGTGTGTGTGTGTGTGTGTGTTCGTGTATGTGTGTGTGTGTGTGTGTGTGTGTGTGTGTGTGTGTGTGCATCCATGTGTGTATTCATGTGTACATCCACAGATACATATCCTAATTATCAGCAAACATTGAAACCACCAGCAAAGGTTATGGGTACAAAAGACAAGTGCCCCCAGTATTATTATTATTATTAAACACTTTACAAGCACAGGGGGAACATGAGAACGGGGGAAAAGTGTTGTGGGTTAAGCGTGATGTGCTTGATGGACGTACACTGACATTGCAGTGTAGCCAGAGAGATGCCAATAAAAATACCGTAGTGATGAAAAGGGATGATGATGGAGAGTTGGTGATAAAAATTGTAGGAATTTAAAGTGCATATTGTTAGCCCATTTAAAGATGGTATAGGATACATTTCTCATATATCTATATATCTCAATACAGAACGCATCCGTGGTGACCACATCTCACACAGTGGGACCTCTGCCTTCTGACACCTCAACAATACAACATTCTCTAAAATCTGACAACACTCGGTCACTTTAAAGTACGCATACAATGAGTATAGGCCCACCCAACACAGTACAAAAACATGGCAAATTCTTTTGTCCACAAAGGGACCAAAAATGTACTCTTGAGGCACACACAGATGTTGCACACAACTTCTGCTTATGTACGTACGTACGTTGCAAAGAAAGTGAACACTGTGTCATATTAAGTACACGTTTGCATACGTACATAAGTAGCTGACGACACTGCACACTAACACACACACACACACATACACACACACACACACACACACACACACACACACACACACACACACACACTAACACACACACACACACACACACACACACTAACACACACACACACACACACACACACACACACACACACACACACACACACACACACACACCAATCTACTTTGAAATCATAAACACACATACACAGAGCGACCGGTCGTTCTCTCTCTTCCCAAAGGACAAGGCAGCTGTGTGACCTTTGAATGGAAGTCGAAAGGCAACCACACTCGAAGGAGAGTTAGTACAAAGAATGACTCGTTTACATAACCAGATATATTCCGGGCTAGGACGATAGTCGCACATAAACTTTACGAATTAGCAAGCACGATACAAACTCCCCCTAAAGGTCCACTACTGTGGGAGAAACGTGCGCCCGAACAATAGCAAAGAATCTAACAAACAAGCAGTTTTCAACCACTATCATTCAGCCAGTTGAGTAGGATAGAATTAGGACGTGGGCCTTCTACAAGTACATGGATACAACTCGAATCCCTCAAAGTACTAATAGAAACTTCACTACTCAAGGTTAGACATCATAAACTCACCTAAAAGAGCTTGAAAGAGCTTTGACCTGATGGCAGAGATCGCTCTGTCCAATGCTTCTCTTAGTTCTTTGTCTTCTGTTCGCGTTAACCTCTCGCGATACTTCTCTAACCTTTCGAGAGCTAAGTAAGCATCTACGTTCACGGGACGGTCACAAACAGAAAATCAAACAAAGTCTAGGTTCAGGAAACATCACTCCAATACAGGGATTTCAAACATATTTCCGACGAACACAGAAGTGATACCTTGCTTCTTCACTCTGTTGGCTGACATGTTCCACAATCGGAGAGAGATGGCGCTAACCTTTCTCTCCACTCGATCTCTCTCCTCTGACGACACGATACAGGAAGTAGAATGCTGTAGACACGCCCTGAACAACGTTGGCCACTCCCACAGACCCTCATTACCCAATCAAAACGGTGATTGAGATCACGTGATAAACCGCTAAATCGTGGAGCTCCGTGGAATGGAATTTACAGTGTGTGCCTTCTCTGCCTCAATATATCATGCGTTTAAAAGCGGCTTGCTACCAGCCTTTCGGTCTAAACCAGCAAGCAAGGCTTACTTAATGGCAGTCTTATTCGCTGGGACTTCCTATATATCGTGGAGAGCAGTGATTGTTTCGCCTCTGGCAGAGCAGAAGCTCCACTGCCCTTCATGCCTCATTTTGCGCGGTTTGATTCTAGGAGGAGCCATGGGGATGCTTATCTCAGTAGTGACAGAGCGTGTTGCTAGGGTCAGTACGAGGCACGGTCGTTTGGCGGGAAGTATACCGCGACGAACTGCAATGACCCCTTTCGTTTTAGGACTTCTTGGAATGTATTTGGCTGACCGCAAAGGACGCTCCACAATTCTCAAGAAATGGGACCCTTGAAACAAGAGTAGAATGCCCACGTGTTGGGAGTACCAAGCTACAATGCTCTTCGTGCCTAGCTAGCTGCATATTATTACTATCAAATGTCATGCACCAATCAAACTAAGGTCGGGCTCTGCTATGCTACGTAGGGCTACGAACGTGCAAGTAGCTGTGTTCAGAAAACCGGATTCGAATTCCTGAGCAATTAACTAATTTTTTAAAAATATTTTCAATGTTAATTGAGGATGGGTCTGTAGAGATCATTTGATGCATGCATGTTGGTTAATAATTTCCATTCCTTAAGTTACATTTCATTCATCCGACATTGGTTGGTTTATCTGAAAGCCTCACCACATCTACGGCATGCAGTGTACATGCCCAAAGTGGACTCTCGGATCCAGACACTGGTGCAGTGGGACTTGGAAGAAGTACAACTTGCATTGGACTATGATGTATTATTTTTCATGCGTAGCCATACATTTTTGTCTTAAATTTCGAAGTTACATCATATATATATATATATATATATGTAAGAACTTCGAGATAAGCTAACCATGTACATGTGTTGCAGCATTAACATATTGTAAACTTGTGTGCATATAGTGGTGAGGGTCAGATAAAATTAATGCATGCATGAGGTTTTGAGCTAGTTTACGATGACTCGATCAGATTCGCATATATGTGACTGAAACAACTTCTGAATCAGTATCAAGAAAGCAATAAACCATGCAGAATCTCCCATGCGATGCTATAGCTAGCGCTAGATGAAGAAGTATTACTGCATGTGAACCTCTCCAAACTGAACCCTCTGTAATCTGGAACTCCTACCAAACTGGATGTGTTTTCAACACCTACATGCTCTCCATATTTATTGTACATACAGAACCTCCCTATAGCTAATCCAGAAACCTCTCAATATGGGACCAGCTTTTGGTCCCAAGGGTGTTCCATTCAGAGAGGTTTCACGGTTACAGCATATTCCTTTAAAAATCAAATCCTATAACAACTCCTGTAAGAATTACAAATGTAGCACAGAAATGTACATTAATGATAATAATTTATGTGAATATTACACTACAAGGGCCCATGGCCTGGCCCCATGCTGCAACTGATAAGTTACATCACATAACAGCAGTCACACAACAGGATTCATAGAATGAAATTCCACAGTCATTGTAAAAGTGGGGGAAGACCATATTTAGCTAAATCTACATCATTCAGTGATTCTATCACTTCGTCAGCCATTATGGTTTTCTCTTTATCTGTCCTCTTATCAGGAA
>CAUJGJ010000185.1:4281774-4284274 GCA_963170055.1 Halisarca cf. caerulea | reverse complement strand
ACTGTTTTTCAGGTCCCAAAGTGTCCGTTATAGAGAGGTTCCACTCTATACACATACCATATATGGAGAAGTGTGGTTATGCAGCAACTTGCATACCCAAAAGATGTGCTGGTCTGGTGTGGTAGACCTGAGTCTTATTCTTGTAAGGGAGTTTACAGAAGACATAGAGGTATATACAGTCAGACCTCATTTATCCTTCCTTACTCTTCCGTTCTGAATGAAATTACAGATAAAGTGAGTGAACTGGATAAATGAGGGAGCAGTAGTATAGTGTACAGTAGGAATATTGCAGATTTGTTACAATACAAACTACTGCAGAAGGTGAGGGAACTGGATATCTGAGGTGCGGATAAGTGAGGTCTCACTGTACATGTATAAGTTCAACCATGTCAGTCTAAAGATGATCTACACAACCACACACAAGTGCACGGGATTGTAGCCACACAATCAAACCACTGTAATCTGGGTCTCCATAAGTGGACCACTCTATCTACACTAGCTGTTCTGATGTCTCCAGCATTTCCTGAATCAGGTAAAGATGCATCCTAGGTGCTGGCCCTGCACTTCTCCCTGTGTGGACGAGGAGATGTGCAGGGCTAGCAGCTAGACTGGAAACGTTGTGGCTATTACAACTGCCAGAACAAATACAGGGGAACTTCTATACTCCACCACTCTACGGGAAACAAAATTGTCAGATTACAGAGGCTGTCGGATTATCAAGTGACCCTTGCCATGCTGCAGTATGGTAACTTTACCTCAGAGTATAGTCAGGTTGGAGAGAATGTCACATTACAGAAGTGTCGGATTACAGAGGCTCCCTGTATAGTGTGACAGGCTAATGCGATTTTGATCGCAGTCACCTGCACACACTATAGGATTGCGTGCAGATCAGGTGTAGGACTGATAAGTGTGAACACACCCACGGGGGGGCCGCAACACGGTGAAATCTCGTACACTTTAATTGAAAACTGAACCAAAATCCCAAAAGAAATCTTACGCAAAATCTTGAAATCACACTCAGTCTGAATTTTGTTAGGCAAAATCTTGCAAAAGCATATTCCAAAATCTTTGAAATCTTGGAAAATCTCCTGGGATTTCAAAATCTTGCACATAATATTGCTTAGTTGCAGACCCCTCAGAACACACAAGTTATTACACATGCATGTGGAAGTCACATGCAAGACACTCAGTACGTCACATGTCAAGAGGTGCTCACATGCAGCAGGCAGATGTAAGCTAGTAGACTAATACAACACAATCTTCCCAGATCATGTGAACAGTATGCATCATGTCCATGCAAGGGATTAAATTTCGTCTCCAGACCCAACCACGTGTGGGTCTGATGGGGACGAGAGTCGGAGACACACAACAGGCGCAAGGGAGTATGTCATTTGAAGATGACATTTACACAATATATGGCATGCATAAAGGAAGTGGAACGGAACGGAACGCTGCACGATGGATATTGCGCGAGACATACGTATATGCTGTTTCTCGCCTCAGCCGAACATGCTGCAGACCATAAAAGCATAGACACTCTGTACTATACATGATAAAAGATACGCAAGATATAGATAAAGATAAAAACGCAAGTACTAAATCAAACACAAAATCTCACCTATCAACAGTCCATCCAAGTCGAAGACAACATGTGTTATCTGAGGAATGCCGTCTTGTGCCATGTATACAGTATTTGTATTATTCGTAGCGAGGTAATGTCTCCAACTGATTGTTGTCGATCGTCTTCTATAAGTACCTATGCACGCCTGCTTATAGTCTTACGTAGCCGACCCCGCCCGCTTATAAAAATGGCGGACGATCGGCTATTCGAGAGGGAAACCAAATCATTATTAAAGTTGTATAACATGTCTAGACTTAGATACCCCATTCATGCACATGCATGACTGCATGCGCATGCTTTCGAATGAGCTTCATAATAATTATAGCATGCATGTGTATGGAGCTCATGTAAGTACATTATAGATGACCCACGGCCAGGAGAGGAGAGTATGCAAGGAATACCATGCAGAGTTAGTCACGAGGTTGCAGGACAAAATCCTGCCTAAGGTCCTGATAGAGTATGTATAATTTTGATACCGGAAGTGATTTTTCAGTGAAAAATATACAGTTGGCTGGCTCTAATGTATGGGCGGCCATGTCTTCTCCACGTCATCCCTATACATATGAACCACTACCGTGCATGGTTCATGATAATAGGCTGCCCTGTGGCTATTCAGCGGAACCTGTATAATCCCTCACTAATCGGGGATGACAACAGTGCTGGATTAGCATGCAGCTATAGCTAGGTTGCTGGATTATAGAGGTCAGTTTGTGTGGTAAACATTAATGGTTGGTTCCAGAGAATCAATCTCGGTTGGTTTAGGCAAATGCTGATTCATAGAGGTGCTAGCTTAGGCAGGGTCCACTGAGTACCTTCAGATTATTAAAAATTTAAACTATAATATAAGGTGTGACTGTGTATACAAACACAACACAAATA
>CAUJGJ010000185.1:4269274-4274274 GCA_963170055.1 Halisarca cf. caerulea | reverse complement strand
GGGAGAGAAGAAGGGGAGGGATGAAATGGGGGAAGAGAGAGGGAGGGATGAATGGAAGAACGTACAGTCACATTTGTCGTATAAGGTGTAGTGAATATGTACATGTATGTTCATAGAAGTGTTGCAATAACTGTCACAATACATGTTACTTATATCATGAAAATTAACACAAATAATGATGTCATCTTTGTATCATCATGAGAAAGACACTTGCAAAAAGCAGTCTTTGATCTGCTATTCGCATCCTTCTTCTGTAACTATTGCTGTCCTTCATAATCAGGACTATTGGAAGTTTTGTTGAGCTTCCACACACACGCAGCTGGAGTGCTTTAGTTCCTTTGATTTTAACAGCCAAGCAGCGATGGACTTCTAACTTTTCAAACTTAGAAAAGGTCCACTACAGGGGGTTGTCCAGTTATGGCAATTCTAGATTTTGTCACACACACACACACACACACACACACACACACACACACACACACACACACACACACACACGCACGCACACACACACACACACACACACACACACACACACACACACACACACACACACACACACACACCTACTTTGTACATTCTAACAAGGCGCTTCTTACACAGATCGTACAGTAGATTGGGTAGTTCAGACGTGTAACAGGCCAAAGTGTAGTCGTAGTCAAATCCATAAGTGTCAATGTACTTGAGGGACAGTTCACTGTTGGTGAATATCCCCTCCTGGTCCACTGCTGTGTGAGCGAAACTATCTGTGTATGATATGGGAAAAAGACATAGGCAATTGACAATATTGTGTGTGTGTGTTTGTATTGACAATATTGTGTGTGTGTGTTTGTATGTGTGTGCAAGTTCACACACACACACACACACACACACACACACACACACACACACACACACACACACACACACACACACACACACACACACACACACACACACACACACACACACACCACCACCAACAACAACAACAACAACAACAACAACAACAACAACGAAAGCAATAACGACAACGACAATAACTTGTATACTTGTCTTACTTTTGTAAGCTTGTAGCCTCCGCTCATAGAGGACTTCCAGTCTTTCTACTGTGGGTCCCGATAAACTAGACACGTTTCTTCCCAAATCAATGTTACAGCGATTTCTTAGGAGAAGAGGCATCTCAAAATTCTTACCGCTGATGCTTTTCAGAGCAACCTGGCAACGTGCGCCGCCCAAGCGTGCATAGCTAGCTACAGACATCGACAACCGAGTCGGCAACCCAGTTGTTGCCATTGCGACACACTGCTGGTTTCTAGTCTGGCGTGGCCAGACCGACTTCCTCCATTTGCAGGAATAAAAACGTTTTTTTCCTCCTGCAGATGGAGGAATTCGGTCTGGCCACGCCAGACTAGCTGGTTGTGAACACACTTTAGAAATGGCGACCACAATTTTGTATCTAGTGACTGTCTCGCATGCCAGACCTAAATTCTGTGACTGTAGTCACTAGAATAATGTTGTCCCTGGAGAGCTATTGCCAGTGACTGCAGCCACTGGAGAACTATTGGGACTACAGTCAGTGGGGAACTGCTGTGAACTCAACCTCACATGCAATGCAGGGAAACTAGATCTGGAGTACAAAGTATGATTGGCACACTAGGAATTATGCAAGACTTGGCTAAATGTAACAGTCACCTCGGTAATGAAACAGTAATGAAGGCAGTGAAATGTAACAACTAATAGTACTAAACCAATCAATGTAGGATGCTGGTGTAAGTTTCAGAGTTACGTGCTAATACTATAGTCTGTGGCACAGACAATGCAGCAAGCATATGCCACTAAGGTATGGTTTAGATTTCTGCAAATCAAAAGTTGGGTACTGTCACCAATCCGTAGAAAGCACAGTGGGATATTGTACAGTCCTACTGCAGTTGTCTAACTTGGTAGTAAAAAGTGACCATTTGATAGAGGTGGTTGCCTGTGTATCAGGACGACTGCCGTTTACTTGCACAAATTGCTTACAGGCATATAAAATGACAATAGACAGTACATTCATTGTCATTATATTTCTAAAAATGCCGTTGAACTTAGCTCCTTTTCAAGTCTGCACTGAGCAGAGTAGCAGTTACTTGACATATTAAGCTTGTGCACAATTTGAATCAGCATTCCTCATGCAGTCGTTGTGAATTGTTTCGTCTGAATTTATATGCATGCTGGGAATCTAGTCTTGATGGTAGGGGAAAAAATTCAAATTAATACACATTTTTCGTGCACAGAGAAGGTAATCGATTGATGACGTGGATAGGGGGTTGACCCATAACCACGTGATGCCTGGGGTGTCTCCCTCGAGAAAAGGTAACCCAGAGAAGATACCCTAATCACTGACCTTGTCCTTCTGTAAACGACCTCAAGCAGATCTGAGTCTGTGCTTCCGATACGTAACGATACGAATACCTCAGCTGTAGATACTTTTGATCAGTTTCTTCAATAATCTTGTGTTAAGAATGGCAAGTTCATTTGACCATAGATCTTCCAAACCAGACGAGCCTGGTGGTGAGTTTTGCTACAGCCAGAAGGAATGAGATACGCAATGTGATGAAGACGACACTTTCAGTGCTGTATTTTCTCTTCTATCGCAGTGCTCATAAGTAATGAAGGTTCTGTTGGAGCTGATAGGGGACAGTGGGCTATTCCGATGAAGGAATGGGTCAACAAAAGCCGGGCCGTTGTCCTGATAAAGACGTCGTATGGGTGAGACTGTATACTGACTCTGGTTATAATAGTCTTCAAAGTTTAAGTCAAACACAGTTTAAACGGAAACCCGGTATTGGGAGTGATTTGGATAATTTATAGCAGTGGGGTAATTTGACAGCAAACGTAGTACCCAAATGAAAGCTTCAGTGTTCATCCCACAGCCTATAATAATAGTCTGATCACCTAGGAACTCTGTGACCTGCGTATTGAAACCCTGTATCAAACTAATTTATTATTGCTACATGCAACTTGGTTTGTTGTAAATTGGAATAGCAAGGTAAACACATTATTTCTCATCATTGTTGTCTTAGTGCCTGGGGAGTTCAACAGCTGCTGTTTAAATCCTCAGGCACCAAATGTATCACTTGACAGTAGTACAAGTACATAATACTAGACAGTTTAAGTACAGCTAAAGTTATAGAGAATCTGCCCACATTACATTATTGCACTTTGATCAACTGCCAACTGTGCACACATACAGATTCGTGAGGATATCTATCTGCATGTGTGTGTGTGTTTGTGTTTGTGTTTGTGTTTGTGTTTGTGTGTGTGTGTGAGAGTGAGTGTGTGTGTGTGTGTGTGTTTGTGTGTGTGTTTGTGGGTGGGTGGGTGGGTGGGTGTGCGTATGTGTGTTTGTGTGTGCATGCGTGCATGTGTTTGTTGATTACCATAGCAGCTGACAGTAGTGCATGTTATGATAAGTTCCCTTTAGAAGGACTATCGGCACCGAATACTTCACACTCAGAGCTGATCGATGCAGTAAATTAGTAATATGTGACATAGTTGCTTGCGGCATATATTAATGAACAGTTACAGTAACTGTATACAAGTAGTATATACTTGCAAAGCTAAGGAGCTAGAGACTTGACTTGCATACAGGTACATATCTTAGTGTTTACAGGTCCCTGGAGTGGATTCATTTGTAAATCTATATTTTATTTAATTTTAGTCTTAATTGAAGTTCCATATTTTAGTGAAACCCCTCTAACCTGAATCCTCCATAGTCGTAAACATAATGCTTTTTAAGTTTAATTTGTTCATCATGTGTTCTGTTTACCTTGTGACATGCTAGTTCAGTAGGATTAGTGTTAATGCCTTCCACCTCACAGACCATACTGCAATGGTTCTATTGTGAAGCATGCAGACGTAGCTGAGTCCAAAAGCAAGAGTGACTACTACCTTCTTACTGCTAACCATTTTGTTAAGGATCTGGAAGATTTCAAAGACAGCAGCATATTCTTTGACTATGATAATGGCCTGGATACAAGGGCAGAACAGTACAGAGAAGTATTAGGAATAGAATTATCAGCTGTTGAATCAGATAGTGAATGTGTATGTTGGCACACCACAAGTTCCACTTTTAAATGGCACAAGTATCATGCTAATAATATGCCTGTCAGTAGCATATGATATACGTATAGTGTTGCCCTGGTATGGTACCCCGCTCTGTTTGAGTAATTGCTGATAGGATAATTCTTCATAAACTGCTTATTAATCATGAATTCTACAAGGATATTTAATTTGATTGATGCTGACGAAAGTTTATTACTTCAAATTCAATCCAGCACTCTGTTTAGATTGATCCTGTGGGTAACACTGGGTTTTATGCAGATTACCACCATGTACAGACTATACCTAGTCCATTTAGCTGAACCAACCTAGATAAAGCCATTTTGCCTCCTTGGTGCTTTGTATGTAGGTTGGCCAAGCTGCATGGCTGAACTAAAACCGCTGCTAATCTGGGACCTCTCCAAGTGCATGTTTGCAAGTTCTGATTGGCATTGTGTATACCTGAATTTCTAACTGCACATGTGGAACATCGCTAATCTGGAATTCTGGAAATCTATATGCCAATGGGTGTTCAGTATAATACCTAAGCATTCTCCATTCTGTTTGCAGCCATTTATAGTACACTACCCAACTTACCTCTGTTGGGGGTTAATCAGATCATGAATGCCCCCTAGTCTAACAAGCTAGCCCGTCTCCGCTAGCGCCCTACGGGCGAGAAAAACGCGGAGACGGTCTAGCCCGAATAGCGATTAGTTTGTTTGTTTGTTTTTTTTTTCTCATATGAAGGAATTATTCAAACACAATCTGATGCATACATGAAATTAGGAAATAAAGATAATCAAAGTGTTCAAGTTCAAGTAGTGAATTGTCAACAATTAATTGATTACTCCTGAGATCAGTTCAGGAGTATCTTGGCAAATAGGAGAGGCTAGTTTTCTTCTGGATGATCTGGCACCTCTTATGCACATGATTGCAGA
>CAUJGJ010000185.1:4254274-4264274 GCA_963170055.1 Halisarca cf. caerulea | reverse complement strand
GATTTTGAACGCTGACCGAAGGTCTCCCTCAGATCTATTGAGAAAACGTCTAACTTGGACCAATCTGGCAATCAGGCGCAAGATTATGAGATTGAAGGTAGTTAGGAGATGCACATCAGGTGAAGCACCAGTTTATCTATCACAAATGTTTAAGACAAATCAACAGCTTAATTATCGGAGTGCACGGAGGCCACATGATTTTTATCTACCTACTTTTAAGACAAATCAGGGTGCTAAATCATTTGTTAGTTTGGGAGGCCAAGATTGGAATTCGTTGGTACAATCTGCTCGTATGTTACGTGGACGTGTTTTTCTTAATTATTTGTATAGGTTGTACTCGTAGATAATCATATGTTACATGTCTGATATCATTTTTTTTCTGTTCCTTTACTAGTATCTGATCAGTACCATAATTCACCCTATTTTTCACAATCATGCACTTATGTATTCTATTTTTTCTTTCTCTCAAATTCCACCTAATTGATTAATATTTATTATAATCACTTCCCGATCTTAAGTCTATTATCATTTACTTTTACTTGAATTTGTGGTTCCCCGTTAATACCAGCCTTGGCTGATGGGGCAACCTCCCTTGTGGAAATGATAATAATAATAATAATAATGTACACATGCACATGCAGGCATGTAACCTGTGTGGCCTCTCTACATATACAAGGCCGTAGGAGCTAGTACGGCTGGTACGGTTCTGGCCGTACCAGTTTTTGGTCAAAACAAAGTTAATTTACTATTTAAATCATATTATCAAAGAAAATACTTAGTTCAATTTTCCAAATTCCAGTTTCTAACCTTCGAAAATGGCAAACAATCTTCGTGACAATTTTCGCCATTTTATTGTGACGTTATGACGCATCATATGGCACCACATATAAGTCCATTGTCTACAGAAATACTCCAGATATACCACTTTATTTAAATTTTAGCTGTTATAAACAGTTTTCTATGAGATACCAGCTTGCTTAAAATCATAAACAAACTTTATACCTGTACCCCCCCCCCCAGTGCATTAGTAATGGAAATGGCCTTACCACTTTAAAATGCTTCCAACAGGCCTGCATATACTATATATGGGTATATATAACATGATTTACACTATAGGTTATACATACTATATACGCATGCTTCTCATTGTCCCTCATGTACGCATGTGTATGTGATCTCTCAGCTAGGTACAACCATCCCTTGGCATCCATCCAATACATCCGCCCACCCATATACATTATGCTCATATACTAGGTTCAGTGGAGTACACGAGGTATTCATTACATGCATGCCAGTGTGCTACGCATGATCTAGCTTGTGTATAACAAGACGTAGATAAAATTAATGTATGAAATCGGAAATATATGAAACTAATATTTTAACGTGATTTGTATGACCACTTGGAAATTGCCCAAACGCTTGTAAATTACATGCTTATTGCTACTTGTCTGGCTTGTTAGGGTATATAGAGATAGATTTTTTCTTTCATCGATCTAGCTACGTATATTATGGTTACTTCCTCCATTGCGGGTTGGGGCGGATAAAAAAGTAAAATGGCAGAGCTCGGTTCCGGAGCTCAAGAGTCGTTACGAGATTACCGGACGTCAAGAACAAGCTCTCTGAATCCGCTTGACTACGCTTCTGACATAGCGGGCATTTTCCAACATATCAGGGGGAAACACACATTATTATTTAAATCGAGAATACACTGTGGTAAAATAGAAAAGCCTCGGACACAGGGTTAACCCCACAGTGTAGTGCAAGGCTTGGTATCAGCCAAAGAGCACTTCTGGGCCCTGGCAAGGCTAGAAGGAAACAGTGTCATCATTACAAAACTGGTGAACAAAGGGGTGAACAGCAATTGTAAAATTCGCACAAGGGCTCTCCGCTGCTGTAACCATCTTCATCGCTATACTGAAGTACACATCACACCGCTCCTTCTATTGGATTTCCTTCTTCTCATTCCAGCATAGGTTGTGGCAACTCTTTTTCCTCACAATTCTTCTCCCGGACCGTATCTTCACAGACTGCTATCCAATACCTAACATTTGCTTGTCTGTCTGTTGCTTCATTAAATCTGTTTAGTTTATCACTTATATTACTCCACATTTACAATCATGTATCTATTATTAATTTTACTATATTTAATTTGGGGAGCACTAATATAGGATCACCTTTTGTGTAACCCTATCCACACCATTACGTACCTTTGTGTATGTAGCACATGTGGATGTGGATGAAATTAATTCAATTCAATTCAATTCAAGGTGCCACGTGGTGGTAGCCATTTTTGTTCACGACTCAAAAAACCTAATCAATCACTGTCGGGTGTAGATTGTCTATGGTTGTAGTGTAGTCGCTGATTGAACAAATCGATATGGGTGAGCCAACCTGCGGGATCGAGTCTTGATCGTTGCATGCCATCTTCTAAGTGCGTGCATGTCTACTTTGTATGTAGCTGATTTGAAGATTCGGAACGAGGGCGCGGTAGGAGCGTCTAGAGGGCAGTGGGCCATCCCGATGAAGAGTTTGCTCCGAGTGAGTCGATCTGTCGTCTTGATCCAGCGAGAGTATGATAAGTAAGCGCCCAATAGATTCTATTGCTAACATTAAACCGCATTCAGTTGCTATTGTCAAATTCACAACCTGTGTTGATCAATTTCCTGGGTTGGCTGGTAATTTTATGATAGGTATGAGGCTATAAAATTTAGTACAGTAAGGTAAAGTACATGGGGTAATTTGGAACAGCAGGTATTGGAACAGTCAGACCAAAAGCAGAGTCAACCACAAGCTGCATCTATTACTTTTCGTGTGTATTGTCTCCATGAACAGGGAGTTTGGCATAACAAGAATGGCTAGGAAACTTAAATGCAAGATAGTTACAGACCATGTTCCAAATTACCCTAGTGTTCCAAATTACCCCTCCCCCCTCTTTACCTTGCATTAAATAGGGTTAGTCTGGGGCAGCCGGCCCAATCTCCCAAAAATGGCACTGTGAGATTGGGTCGGCTATGCCAGACTAAGATAGACTATGCTCACATGCAGTCTTCACATCAAACCGAGTCTCACATAGCCAAACACCAACCTCTGATCCTTCAGTAAATGAACTCAATGCGACAACATTAAGTTTTTAAATGATCTTATCAAGGAACCAATTTGAGGGTCTGGCTACATGAGACTACCCTGTGATATTACGTCAGTCCCTGCACTCCATATGCATGTTTCCACCAGTTCAGGTTGCCCCCTGCCCCCTAGCCCTCCCAAAGATTGGAATACATAGGCTGTATACTCATCACCCCAGTGCACAACTCGCATGCACTATTCGACTAGCTGTATTGGAGTATGCAGGGCACAATTGTGGCATGCATGGCCCATATCCCTAAACGTATATTCTTAGACTAGGTAGTGTTATATCAAAACAGCCATTCTTTGTGTCATTCACATACCCCCCCCCCCCCTCCCCCACACACACACTACATATCACATACATATGGATAGAAGCACCTCATGGTGTGAGCTAGGCTTGATAGGAATGCTGTTGCTGAAGCCCTTAAGAGTCTCTCATAAGAGACTCTTAACGGCTTCAGACATCTCATAAGAGTTGTTACAGTGGATTCTCATTAATCCACCACAATTTGTTCAAAAAGTTTGGTTTGGTGGAATATCCAAATCAATGTGCAGCTTTTTCAAGCAATTCATGCATAAATTTGATGGCGGATAAAAGGGTTTGATGAATAAAGCGGTGACAGATCAATGAGAATTCACTGTACCAACATCCACACCAGCATCCACGTGCACTCCTCTCCCACACATCTGACACTGTACCAGCATCCACATGCACTCCTCTCCCACACATCTGACACTGTACCAGCATCCACATGCACTCCTCTCCCATACACCTGACACTGTACCGGCATCCACATGCACTCCTCTCCCATACACCTGACACTGTACCGGCATCCACATGCACTCCTCTCCTATACACCTGACACTGTGCCAACATCCACATGCACTCCTCTCCCACACATCTGACACTGTACCAGCATCCACATGCACTCCTCTCCCATACATCTAACACTGTACCAGCATCCACGTGCACTCCTCTCCCACACATCTGACACTGTGCCAACATCCACATGCACTCCTCTTCCACACATCTGACACTGTACCAGCATCCACATGCACTCCTCTCCCACACATCTGACACTGTACCAACATCCACATGCACTCCTCTTCCACACATCTGACACTGTACCAGCATCCATGTGCACTCCTCTCCCACACATCTGACACTGTGCCAACATCCACATGCACTCCTCTTCCACACATCTGACACTGTACCAGCATCCACGTGCACTCCTCTCCCATACATCTGACACTGTACCAGCATCCACGTGCACTCCTCTCCCATACATCTGACACTGTACCAGCATCCACATGCACTCCTCTCCCACACATCTGACACTGTACCAGCATCCACATGCACTCCTCTCCCACACATCTGACACTGTGCCAACATCCACATGCACTCCTCTCCCATACATCTGACACTGTACCAGCATCCACGTGCACTCCTCTCCCACACATCTGACACTGTGCCAACATCCACATGCACTCCTCTCCCACACATCTGACACTGTACCAGCATCCGCATGCACTCCTCTCCCCGGCACACATCTGACACTGTACCAGCATCCACGTGCACTCCTCTCCCACGCATCTGACACTGTACCAGCATCCACGTGCACTCCTCTCCCATACATCTGACACTGTACCAGCATCCACGTGCACTCCTCTCCCACACATCTGACACTGTACCAGCATCCACGTGCACTCCTCTCCCACACATCTGACACTGTGCCAGCATCCACGTGCACTCCTCTCCCACACATCTGACACTGTACCAGCATCCACGTGCACTCCTCTCCCATACATCTGACATTGTCAGGTACAGTTCTGTACATACCTATCTGGCTAAGGAGATAACAGCCAATTATTGCCAAATATACAAAAATCAAGCATGCATGGGACTATAATTATAATAGTAAATTAAAGTAAGATGAGCTAAAATAAATGTTTAAATAATTATTAGACATTTGTAGAAAATTTGTATTTCCTCCAAGTTAAAATTATCAATTTTCTGGGTTTTTTTCATCTAATAGCCTTGCCGGTACAGGGTCTATAGTGACTTACACTGATAAAGCTACAAATCAAACAGTTTTGTATCTTCTGACATCTATGTCTTGCATTGAAAATATGGATGAAGCCAAAGATAGCATGATATCCTTCAGTCGGGATGATCTGGAAGAATCAGATGACTTGGTGAAAGTTCCAGGAGAGAAACTTTTCGACTCTACATCAGCACCTCACATTGAGAAGTTTGTAAGTATTCATTTACATTGTCAAGATGTGTTTGAACTTGATAATATACTATGCACAATTCCTATCTGGGTGTTGTGTGCAATATGCAACCTGCATGCACTAGTCACGTACATTGTACACATTATTATACAATTATGTTAAAATGTAATGTTTCTGAATGATTGGCAACCTTTGAACCTGCGTACACCAAAACTTCCTTATGCAGACAAAGGAACTGAACTACGCCATGTTCCCTCTTAACAAGGAAGAGTTGAGGAAAGTCTACGGTATTCAAAACGAAGCTCCTGATGACAAAATACATCACCTATCACTTGATGGTGTCGATATGAAATCTCACATGGTTCTCTACATTATTCACTACACAAAGATGGCGGATGGCAAGTATAGAAAGTGTGTGAATTCACGCTTTGCAATGCCTGATACAGGTGTGTTTGTGTGTGTTTGTGTGTGTTTGTGTGTGTGTGTGTGTGGTGTGTGTGTGCGTGTGTGCGTGCGTGTGTGTGTGTTTGGGTTTTGGGATGGGGGTGGGTTAGATTTGTACAGTGCTGATATATAGTATGTGCAGAATATACACATGTGTGTAGATGATTGCACGGTACATTGTGTCTGCATGCGTTTATATGTATGTGTGTGTGTGTGTTCATAATATGTACATGTCTAAGTTTTCCACGCAGTTTGTTTTTTTTTGTTTTTTTTTACACCAAAACAATAATAATAAAATTGTGATCATTACAACATGTCTAAGTGCATGCATGTGTGCATAAGTACATGTGTGTGTGTGTGTTGTGTGTGTGTATGTGTGGTGTGTGTGCTTGCGTGCTACATACAATGTGTTCAGATATACGTAATACACATGTGCAATAGCTTGAATGTCAAGTACGATTTTGTATATTATTACACGATGTAGAACAGTACACATCATATTAAATGACATAGCCCAACCATTTCTGCTTTCGCCATTTTTATACCAAGGCAAAATGTCGTTGGTATAAAAATGGGTCGGTCGTCTGGCGAGCCAGCCCATATAAGCACCCCCATGCCCTATTTTTACACAGAGGTGCGCTTATGTAGGGGCTGGCTCACCAAGCTAATGGGTCAACTATGCAGACTAGCGTGGACAGGTCTTGAGGTAACCATGGATACAAAGTATTCTGCTTGAATGTCCTCTAGGTCCACAGATTTTCCACTGTGTAACCACCTACCGCTCTTCCCGTGGGGCACCTCTTTTCACAGTGCACCTGGGCCTAAACGGGGAACCCTACCTCAGATTTGTGGGGATGGATCTTGGTGAACGTGAAAAATCAACACCTACTAAGATTCTTGAGATGTTGCCATTCTTCGAGAAAGGGGACAAAGTTGCTGGAGCTGAGTACGAAGTAGAGATTAACTATGGAATTAAAACAAGTGTGATTCAAAAGCATCTACAGGGAGATTTAAAGGAAGAAGGTTAAGTGCATCTATATGGTTAATGTGTGTGTGTGTGTGTGTGTGTGTGTGTGTGTGTGTGTGTGTGTGTGTGTGTGTGTGTGTGTGTGTGCTTGCCTGTGTATGTGTGTGCTTGCATGTGTGTCTGTGTATCTGTGTATGAGTGTGTGGATGTGCAAACATGCATGTTGCCTGTGTGCATCCATGTGTATCCATGGATAAGCATATGGTATATACGTACGTATGTTCATGCAATGTACGTACATGCAGTATATGGGTGCTAATATCCATGGGGACTGCTATTATTTGCAATTCCACGATTAATTGTATGTAATTCGTACTAACATTTTAACTTTCATGAATGGAACAGTCGTTGCTGGCTATCAGGTAAAATTTAATAGTCAAGACCAGAGGAAACACTATGGCAGGTAGGGCAATATGACCCTACCATTTTTCTTACAAATCCTCAAAAAAACTTTGTCAATTGGAGCGTTTAGACTATATGCTATCATGAATGGGAGGGCATTGTACCCATGCGCCGGGTTGAGATGCTCCACCACTTTTCTTACCATACCTCAAAAATATATGTTCAATAATTATTATTAGAACTTGTTGGGCTGCTATCGTTTGTGGTAGGAGGTATTGAAACCATATAGGCCGAGTTGAGGTGCTCCACCACTTTTGTATAGCTTCCTCTGGCTAGGTTTGGATGTAACTAAGCTATGCTAAATATTCATGAAAAATTTTCATGACTGCAAGCTTATTCGCAAATTTGCTAAGACATTATAATCCCCGGGAGATTTATCACCTTGATCCCATACTGTTGTCTTGCTGTATGTTATACAGTTAAACTTCTTTACAAAGTCACTGGATACAGCATCCCTCCCTTTACAATAACACACATGTTGGGAACTGTATCACCAGTCTCTGCACAAAATGTACTAGTTACAACAACTTGGTTAAAGCAGCACAAAACATGCAGTGGAACAAATGGTGATGTTGTAACAGTTTTGACTGTATATAAAGTATTATTATATAGGCAGGAGGTCGATATTGGAAAATGTATCCCTTCAGGGCTCCATTTTCCAATACGAACTGACTTCCCATGCTTTATATTATTAATATAATATAGCATGACATTAGGTACTTTATATATACCATCAAAATGATGCTGTGATCTGTTAACTGGTCGGTATGGCAAAATATTGAACACCACAGTAAATTTCCTATATTACGGTTGTGCAATATCTAGTCTCATTGTATGTGTTACTTTATACGTATATGTACACTGTATCCTTACCTCTCCAGACCTTAAGCCAAAGTTTCACTTGCCGACAACCCTGGCCACCCAGCTATATGCCAAGTAGCGCTGTGTCCTGATGATGTCCTATCAACCACTCATGTCTGGTTGTGGTTTCAGCTGAATACATGCACATTGCAACACATGCTGTGTACGATGTATCATAGCCAAGTAATAATAAACATGACTCTATAGATCTGTACACAGTATATTGTGGCTACCCATATGTCATTTATTATATAATTATTATTATTATTACATGATTATTATACATATAATTACTATGTTCATGTAGTATTGGTTGTATAGTTAAGATCAAAGCATATGCAACAATCCAACTCTGTTAGCTGCATGCATATGCATGTGTACGTATATTACGCATATATAATATTATACCATACACACACGGAATATGTACGTGTATATTATAATTTTTGTCAGAAATCACACAATAGCTATATAGGTCTTTCCACTAATAAAATTAATTGTGATAAATCCGCTAGCAATTATGATATTTCATATTATAATATTTAATAATATTAAAATAATATGGAAGCAGCAATGCTGCATGCATTGTCAAATGTAGAGTCGGTGCAGTGTCTTGTGAACGATAAGTGTCTCCAAAGAATCAAAATTCTCTCTATTGATGGCCTCTATCTCAGCTTTAACTCTCTTCCCCTCCATCAACCGCAGCTCTTTCAGGAAGAAAGGGCATCCCTACAGCAAACGTGTATACACATGCATAGCAGATCGAGAATTGTACCCCTAACAAGTCATGATGGACATGTACACCATTACAGTGCACACACTACCTAAACGGTGGAACTCTATCAGGACACCTTGGAACCAGAAAAACTGTCCTAAATATTGAGGTGTCCCCAATTTAGGGGTTGAAGCTGTACTACGGCAGAGTATAGGGAATCATTTGGTTCCAGTGACGTGCATGTGTCCCCAATAGAGGGGTGGCCACAATTCAGGGGTTTGGATTAGATGGGTTCCACTCTACTGTATGTTGCATGAGAGATTGTAGCACATGGCTCATGATCAAAAAATTACAATAACCTCATTATGGGGGGAACAGTAATATTCCCAATAAAAATTTGCTACATTGACAACCTATGTTGAGTAAGCCTCTATAATAAAGACCTACAGTTAAGCGTGGCAAATAAAGATCATGCTTCCATGGAATCCACGGAAATGTAAATGATATTAATTCCTCTTGTGTGTGCATAATTCCCAATGTACGCAAGTTCGCAGGTAAGTTATGTACGAATCTAGCCAAAACACAGGCCCTTTGCGGTTTTCACGGTATGAATCTCATTATCACTAAATTACATGGGTTGGTCATGTGCCAGCAACGTGAATCAGCTTAGGAAGCTCCGCAACAAGGAAGTAAAAGCTGAATCCAAAATAACACAATACAAATATGTATTATGCATGACAGCTAGGGCTAGAAATGGCAGTCTCTATTTTCTACCATTTTCCTCACAAAATATATGAATATGGTAGAATGCTATTTATTGGATATTACTTCAGAACTATATACTGAGACAAACTAGAGACTGGATCCTCTGATATCAATGCAATACCGATGCAAGGCTTAATGCCACATTAGAACAACCACCCTTTCGATCACTAGCATCACTCCTTTTGAAAGACATTATTTGTCATGACCCCACACCCTGCGGTGGCTTCTCAATGAGTACAGTGAAACCATAGGTACACCGGTGACCCCTCGATAATAAGGGCACAATTGGGTCCACAGTAAGCTGTCCTTATTTCGGAGAGTTTTAAAATACACATATACTGTACATTACTACCAGAGATTTCAGATAGGGCAGAACAATGGTGTCCTGCTAAAGAGGTGGCCGAAGTTTCTCATACTGTACTACT